>CADDXX010000793.1:0-27107 GCA_902810485.1 Alauda arvensis
TTTTTATTTCAGAGATGGAATTATGTGGCTAATGTTTATAACATAGGAAAATAATATCGGAAAATAAACAGTGTTTGATTCCACATCAAGAAATCATTGAAAGCCTCACAGGAAAGATTTTATCAAAATTCTATCTCAGGATGTATATAACCTATGAATTAATTTTTAACTTCACATTAGTCCAATCCATGATCCAAGCTATTCCATGGAAGGTGATGCTATAAGAAATGAAATTCCATGGAAACTTTTCACAAGTTTTTTAAAAAAGAAATAGCATCAGACTCAAGGAACATATCCTAATGTTGCTAATTTCCTAATTAAAATAGACCAAAATAATAGTTTAAAACATAAAAAGTGGTAGGCTTTACATGAGCTTTATTTAAAAAAAAAAGCCAAAATTCTTTTGTTTATCTTGGTGTTCAGATAGTCTCTTCTCCTGCATGGCCAACACTTGTCTTTCACTTAGACAAGCCTTTTTCAATAGGAAGATGGTGGCAGATTTCCTGCTGAAGAATCTAATCCTCAACACTATTGTTTAATGTGCCAACTAAGCTTTACATTACACAGTGACATACAACAAACTGTCAAGGCAGTGCTTTCTCTAAAGAAAGATTTCCACCTACCAGAAGGCCTACATTGGAGAAAATTGATTGGACAATACTCACAGTAAAAAGAGAAAGTAAATCACTTTCAACTTCGTCCATCAAGGACAAAAGCAGACAATTTTGTTGTATCACAGTGTATCCAGAGAAGATAAATCCTTTGCACTCATGTCACTCACAATTTCCTGTGAATAAAAACAGTGAAGGAACTAAGTACCTTCATTTGAAGCAGGAGAGGCCATCATTTTAGTCCTTTCTTCTGAAGAAGAACTCTGAGCTCTGTTCTACAGCAGTAGCTCTTTTAATTTCAAGCACTACACAGTGTTTCCCCTTTACAAAGTTCTTTCCCTTTGAGGATGCTTTGGCTTTAATCTGTTTGCAAGAAAACTCTACACATGAATAGCGCCCCTTGAATCTAATAATTTTCCTTCCCTTAAGTGCTAATCTTGCTGGTGTGTTCCTTCATAGTTAGGTGATCACATTTATATTACATGATGCATTGTACAAGTGTGTAATATTAAAGTGGCTTTATTACAGCCACAAATAGCCACTGGAACTCACTGATCATTCCTCAGTTCTTTCTAGTTCAAATTGTACTACATAAAACTGAAATATGTTTATGAACCTTTCAATAGAAGATGGTTACATTTTGTGCAGTGAGTAAACGGTGGAAAACCCCTTAAAAGGCTGAAATAGACGAAATGTACATTTTAGAATCCCAGAGGAAGGTGTCATGATGGGATAATGTAATACTCAAATCACTTGCTGGGGACTAAAAATCTAAACTTTGAATCTAGGAGATTTTGTTATTGTATCACAGACAGTTTTATGCACTCTTCATGGGTTCAAACTTGAATTAGAATTTTGACCTGTTGTTTTATTTTTTTTACCTGATAATACAAACCATCTACTATGCCCAGTAGATGGTCCTTTTTTATACAAAGGGAATAATCATAAAGATATACAGTAAACAATAAGCCACACAAACTGCTTTGCAAGAATACTTCCTTTATTGTTCCTGTGCTGATCATTTCCAAGAAGAATGGATCAATTAAATTGTCCTCACCAGCTGACCCTCAACCATTCAAATACCATAGGAGAAGAGGTATATTTGAAAAGTAACTCATTATTTCATAATTCTGGCTTCACTATTCCTGTGTAACACTTGAATTAATTTATCAAAACATTGGAAGAATGTACAAAATTAAAAATCTTTCCAGGCTTTGTGAAGATATTGCTGTTTCAACATCTTGCAGAGAAATGCTTCTAGTTTCAGACAGTTTATGTTAAGCACTTCTCAAAATGCCTGGAAGTTTTAAATTTTGAAAGACAAATCCATGGTGATATCCAAAGAATGCATTACTTACATTTAAGAAGACCAATCTTTTTCTAGACTGATGGTCACACTCCAGGCCTTTTTTCTGTATCCTGACTTTTCCATTGCATTATTCTATAAGGAGGAATAAATTATTATCCTGTTCATTAGCTGCTGCAGACCTAGAAATAAACTTATAAAATGTGTTACCTTTATGAAAGACTAAATGGAAAAGCAAGGTACAATATGAGTACCTTTGCATGGAGACTAAATGATCAGAATTTTATTTAATCAGTTTTCTTCTGTAAATACTCTATCCATCATTTCTTTTCCACTAAAAATAAAGCACAACAAAAAGAAAAAATTCTCTGTGAACTGCAGTAACATAAGATTTACAAAGCCCAAGCATGCTCAGTACAGTAACACTATTAGAGGAAGAAAACTTTATTTTACTAATTCTGTTACAAAAACAATACGTAAAATGCCTGCTTATGAAACACAGATTATTTGTGTTATATCAACACTTCCAGCAGTTTGCTGAGGAATCTACAGAAAACAGAATGGGTCTGACACTGTAATGGTAAAGCTCCTTGAGCTGTACTTTTCCTGAGACAGATCTGCATCGATCATTATTGTGTTTACACCTGTTGCTGTTCTCAGCAGTGAGACCTGATGACCCAGAAAGCTGCCTCCTTCAGATTCTTGGGAAATTAGCCATTTCTTGAGAACTTGCCCTTTAAATTTAGAGTGACCAGACTTTATCCAGCCACTAAGTTCATTGATTTAAAATTATAGGTTTATGGTTCTGGATAATACAAAAGAACTAAAAGAGCTCTGTAATATTTGAGATCTAACTCTTGGGTTAGTCAGGATGTGAGATATTTAGAAGTCAGCTTCAGTTTCTAACAGCAATTCCTGGGAGACTTGCTAAACTGCCCATGATTTGGAGCATTTTTCCCTCCTTCTGGTATCTTTGCATTGGAATTCTGCCATTCAGCAAAATGTATCCTCCCTCCCAGCTCATCCACAGCAGTTATTACTCAGCCAGGTTGACAAAGTGAGTAACAGTCCCTCATATCATCATCTGTCACCCTTTGAACTCCCTTTCCCCTTTTGACTCAGCTATCATTCCAACATACAGGACTACAATTTCCTGCTAGGAAAAAAAAAAAGTAAAACATTATGAACTTTACCATCCGGCTCAAAAAAGGAGTAAAGTGAGCCCTTTCACTAATGGCAGCAGGGAGGATTCTCTTCTCTGTTGTGTTAGGCTACACTAACCTGCTCTGCCTCAGCTCCCACTGACTGGTCAGCTCTGGATTGTTTTTGGTGTAAGAAAGAATTTGGCCTGGAGATGCTGACATGCCAGACATCAGGAATGATTGAAAATCTGCAACCGGTATTCAGGTATTAGAAAATATGTATTGAATTTTTGAATACCTGATCCTTCTACCTAATCCCAGCAATAACCATGGTGACTGTTAGAGAAAAATGTCCACAGAGATCAAATGCAATAAAGCCCACATGTCAGAAAGCAATGACTGATGTAACTCGTCTCAAGATGTTTTTTGCAGTTTCCCATAATTAAAGGATGTATATATATCTATACTTCTAAATATAGAGTATTCTGTCTACAGATAGTACCCAACTAATTTTGAAGTCATCCATGTAAACCCATGTATTGGGTTTGTGTGGTGAGGTTTTGGTAGCAGAGGGGCAGGTTCACCCAGCCAGGGTGAACCCACTACACCAAGTGGAATATGACACATCTCAGTGTCAAACAGTCAGCCTTCAGGACATTTGCCATATCCTCCTATAGCATGCATTACCAGCTAAAGGGTTTTGGTACTGTTTAATCTCTAACACAATTATTTACCAATGTCTTCTGTCCCACTAATCCAAGCAATTCATATTCATTTCAGATTTCTCTATACAAAGAAGCAGTGTCGGCCTGTCAAAGGTTTTAATCTTCTGTGCAATAAAATGACGCTATGTTTCACTCTGATTGAAAAGTTGTGCTATCTAGGGGATTATAGAAGTACTGCAAGTGGCACCAATCATCAAATAAACTCCAAGGGAGAAGAGGTGGATTTGTCCTTTTTCTCCCTGTATGAAATACGAAATAAAAAAAGAGAATCTTTTGGTTCCTTCTCTCTCCCAGCTTTGTCTTTCACAAACACTAATCCTCTCTTGGGTTTTCTCCAAAGGTTTTATGGACCATTGTATGAGACATGCTGTCATACTGATCATTGCAAGATGACACTTTAAAAATATAAATCCAGTGAGAGTGTGATAACCTTCATTGTCAAGTAGAAGGCAAAAAGGCAGCAAAAGCACTCAAGTGAGCTTTTAAATCTAACTGTGAAGGTGACAGAAAGACTGAAGAGCTAGTCAGCCTGGCTATGTCTGGAGGCTGGAAGGAGTAGAAGAAATCTAACATTATTATTTTCAGAATTTAAAATATTGCAGATGATGATATTGTGTTGAAAGGAAATATTCAATTAAGAAAAGCCTTTATTTAATAAGCAATGAACAAAGAAGAATAACTCAAACCAGTATAAAATACTTGCCATCACTACTCTCAAACAGCTGTCTGGCTTAGAGGTGAAAATATCAGAGTCTTCAGAATTATTTTTATAGAGTAACACAAAATTATGTCAGAAGCCCAGAAGGCAAAGCAAACAAATGGATCATACCCTTTTTTAGAGTGTGTTGGCCTAGAACAAAAGTCACATAGTGAAAGGGAAATAGAATCAGCCTATGATGTATGTACATCACAACAGTGTTTATGTGAACTGGAAAAATACTAAAATAAAAGTATTGAAAAATATACACCAGTCATTGCAAAAGTAGTCAGTTTACTTACTTTTCATTGGCGTTTTCTTTGTTTTCCTTTTCCCTTTCTTAATTTGGACCCTCTAGCCAAGTAATACATAATATTTAATGGGATCTGAGTTAATGCTAATTGTTTCCAAAGCAATTGTGATCTTTAAACTGATTTGATTTCTATTGCCTGCTTTATTAGTTTGAGTTAATTCTCCTTTTGGGTGTTTTTCTTTAACTATATAATCCTTAGCTAAATGAAGTAATGTCTTTTGAAGTTGAAAATCTAGCACCAAGAAAATGAGGGGCTAAGTTTTATTCAGTAGGTGTAGGTGATTTTTGTCCCAGCTTTAGTCACAATGGAGAAGGCATAAATGAGTAGTTATTTTTCAGAATGGCATATCAGTTTTCAGCTCCAGGGGAAAAAATGTACAGGCACAAACAATGGTGTAAAGCAGTCTTCATTCATCTATCAATAAATATACTTTCATCTGAGCACTTTGCCAAGGCTGGACACAGCTGCCCTGACAGCAGGCAGCTTCTTCCCTATCAGATGATTAACAGTGCTCTTCAGGAAAGGGGAAAAGCCATCCCATATCACAACCCAGATAAATCTCAGGTCTTCCAGACATTTATATACAGCATCATTCTGTGCCCAGTTTTCAAATTTTTTTCCCTCTTTTGTGGCCATATTGATCTTTAATGCATTTGTAAAGAGAAGTATCAGGGTGTGTGTATTCCAATAACAGGTACATATTCTGCACTTTTCTTTCCTGAACAAATAATTAACTCTGACAAGGATCTGTCAAAGAAACAGATGATCCTACTCAAACTTCCTCCAGTCTCCTGGCCTGAATCAAACCAATTAACTTTGGTCGTTCAGACTACAGAAGTACATTTAAAAAATCATGAGATAGACAGAAATCTTCTGTCCTTCCCTGAAACATCACTCACTTTGTATCATCAGGTGGATATTAGATTCCAGATACATCAAAAAGAATAACCTCTGTGTATAGGAGTGTTTATTTCAATGCCAACTATTTAGCTAAATTAAAAACTTCGAACATAATGGCTGTTGTAATAATAACAGTATTAATAAAAAAAACTACTGACTTTTTAGCAGTCTTTTGACTTTAATATTTAAGCAAAGATGAAATTGAAGAAAACTTCGGACTAAGAAAAAAATCATACTTGATACAAGTGTTATTATTTGTGATCAAAAGTATATTTGGACAACAAATTCCAGGGGATTAGACATCTGAACTGAACTTGCTTCATAAAAAATTGTACTTAAGGGGGAGGAAGAGGGTGTATCTCTTATTCTGCTTTGTTTATCAACATTGTGAATGAATGCGGAAGGCACCAGCTTTGCATCATTTTTCTGCTCTCCCAGAACCTTTTCTAATTTTTTTTAAAGAGTAGGAAAGGGAGGAAAAGGGACACTTTAAGACACTCTTAAAAGGAAAACTAGAATTTAAATAACCATTCCTCATTTTTCTTCCTTGTATTTGAAATAGAATTAAGTTCCAGTTACAATAGAAATGATATATTTTAAAATAACCATTCAGGATTTTACAGTGTAACAGCTTTAACTGAAATCTACATGGACCAAGCTTTTCTTCCACCTCCATAAACCAAATTAACTGTGTCTCACTTTAAGACAAGCATTTGAAATAAGATGAATTCTGTTTCCCAGTTTCTCAGTTCTTTATGAGGCTCAACAAGAAAAAACAAAGGAGATGATATCTCATAATCTGTAAAGCTGCAGGAGTAGATAACATTCCTTAGCATCACTGATTTAGCACTGCATTTGCAAATTAGTGTTTTTGCTCCCTGGCAATACATTGTGTTCAATTCAGTTCTGCTCATCAAGAATGTCAGATATCAAGCAAGCATAGGACACAGACATGGATTTTCTGTTTAGAAACTACTTCAACATCAGCCACCTATCTATAAATAGAATAAAAATGAAAGATTAGCACTCTTTCCCTCACAAAGCAGGAGTTTCCAAGTGTCTCGCACAAATAGTGGTACTTAGTACATTGGGATGTACTAGTGGAAAGGTATGAAACTCTACTTTTCCCTAGTCCTTTAAAGCAGAATAAAAGGAAAACTGCCTGCTCAGTCATCCCATTTGTTTCTATTCCAAAAATAATTCTTTTTTGTTGTATAAAACTTCAGTAGTCTTTCCTTTTTCTTTGCATAAAGATGTCCTGCAAGAACTGTGCTCCTAATACAAACCAACCACCAGAAGAATGTCAGCAAGCAGCACGGTGGATCTTGTCCATGTACTGAATACACAACAGAAAGTTCAAGTGATTAGAGGATTTAAAAATAAACCTTATTAATTTCCCATTTTATATCTCTATTTTCACTGATTAATTTGTTATTAAGGTACTAGCATCACCAAAGTCTTATAAAAAATCTATTTTTTAATTCCAAACTTGAAGCAGACCTCTGATATATATATATATATATTTTTTTTTTTTTAAGTGTATTGTAACTGCAGCAGTACATGAATCTTGGTATTGGATTTAAAACTATAACCATTCTCTGCTTCTCAGTCTTTATTTGGTGATTGGTCATTCTGCATGACCATTTTTGAAACTTTCTGATGTTTTTGTCGAAATAACTTCAGATTTGTCAAGAAGGTCAAGGAAAAAATTATGTATGCATTCTTTATCATATTAAAATCCATCTGGATTTTTACAGACATCAAAGCTGCCATTTAAAGTCTTTGCTTCAAGTGATTAAACAGAAATGTTACTGAAATCACTCCTTTCTCAATAAAAACTGAAATTTGTGACACTTTAGTGCACTTAAGATCAAAGCTTCATACTTTATTGATGAAGGCATTATACTGGATATAATAGACCAGGAGCCATCTTCAGATGGACATCTGAAGATTTAATGACTGTCATCCATACCCATAAATACAAAATTATTGTTGAGGGAACAATCCTGAGGCTTCTGTTTCTTTAATTTCAATAGATTTGCAACCTGTAAACCTCTACTGAATTGGTTTGATAAACCATGCTACCAGTTTGGTTTGATACCTTACTTTTCTATATATATAGCCGTATTTCTTCTACATATATTCATATTCCTTCTGCATATTCATCAAATACATTCACAAACATTAATTTCCTCATCATTTTTCTAACTAGAAACTAGATTTCCATTAAGAAGTCAAGGGATATAATCATAGGTCTTATGGAGGGTCATGTAGAAGAATACCATTAACTTTTGTTTTGCAGATTACATGAGAATCATTTTGTAGTTCTGTATTTTAAAAATGCTTTCTTAAGTACTTGGAGATTGTTCCTGAAGTTAAATAGTTGCCATTAAAATAATTGATTTTGATAGACACTTTCTAAGAAATGGGACTTTACAGATTCATATTTACCACTTTAGGTTTTATAGGATAAAATACATTTCAAAAAAATCACTAAACAGTATAGAGAACTGTCTATTTCTATTGCCATTCTGGTTTACTTATACAGAATGTTTTAGTGCTTAAAGACCAGACAGCCCATTTTCAGCACTTTTAATCTTCCACAGATTTGGCTGTGAATCGATTCTGGTTGAGAGGTCATTTGTGAAAGTATTAACCTAGTTGAGCATATGAGGTCAGAAATAGAACGGAATAAAGAACATTCAAAACTTGAGAGACAAACTAGATGTTCCTAAGGCTTCTGGCTTTTTTTATAGAATCTTGAACTTTGACCAAAAAACCCAACAGTAAACAAAAAGGCAGAAAGCTATGGGTCTTCAGTACCTGTTGGGAAACTTGAATAGGAAAATAAGAAAAAGAAAATGTCAGTCCAATGATTTACTGAATAGATTCCACAGAAAACCAAGGGAATTTAAAAAATTTTAATGAGATTATGAAAAGCAGATTTTGGGGTAAGAGAAAAACTAATGTGTAGATGAAAACTGAGAAGCAATTTTAAAGAACAGATTATCATTAATGAAAGCAAAATAGATACTAAGTAACTTCTAGTTTTTTCAGAATTTATTGCTGAAAATCTCTGTTCAGGAGATAAAACAGAATTTTTACAAAAATATGTATTCTGTAATTGTGGAATTTGACATTAGATAACAACTATATTGGTTATTCTGTAAATGAAATTATTCAAAAATTCTGCATGCAGTAACAAAATCTTGTCATGCCCTTCCAGTCACCATGGGGTCAGCACCAAGCCTTTGCCTCAATGCTGCCTTCCAGAGATCCATACCAGCTGCTCCTCTCTGTTCTCGTTTAGCCCACCTTCTCAGGAACAATTAACTTAATTTTTTTTTAAGGATATTGATGTTGTTAATATCCATACTTCATACATTATAAAAAGTTTAATTGAGGTCTTTTAAAATATGATGACTCTCCTGGAAAATTTCTTGTTAAAAAGCCACTTATGTTCCAAACCCTTTGTAAAACAACACTTAACTGCTAATTCTTGCCTGCTCTTGTTCACTGTGTGACATGAAGGTATCTATTGAATGCCTTAGAGCCCATACTTTATTGGTTACCAGAGTTACAGAAAACAGATGAGTTTCTCATGGGAAAATATGTATATATAACAATGGAGGTTTTTCCTCCAACACTAAAATATATTCTCCAATAATACCAAAACCAGACATGCACTAAGAAAAATGGACCAATGCGACTAGAGTCAGAAAGGTTAAAGATTTTTGGTAAGGTGGCTAGAATAGAAGGCAGACAAAGCAGTAGGAGTTAGGGAATGGTAAAACCATTAGCCTGGGATCAAGGTATTGAAACTGAGAATGTGTTAAATTGAACCACAGTATTGTATAAATGAACTCAGAAGGTTTTGTGGAATAATCTTTGAGCTGCATGTGTGGTTGGAGAAATCAGGGCTGTAATTAATACTAAATAGTTGGCTTGCATTCTTTTACACAAACTTCATCTTTCAGGACAGAACATCTAGGGAATTGGTGAAAGAAATGTTTAAAGCAGGCTTTTGTGTTCTCAGCTTTGCTACTGAAATGCCGTATAAAATTTAGAAGTCACTAAATTTATCATCCATCACAGTTTATGTATCTAATAGTTAGTTTATTAAAATAAACTCCATCTCTTCCTTTCGTCCTGAAGAGGAATGAGGTGAAGAAGAAGAAACATCACACATCTAAACTGTGATGCAGCTTTTGAGTACAACGAGCTTCCCTGCCCAACAGTTGTTAACATGAAAAAGAATTGCAGCTTCCAAAGACGTTGCTGGACGAACCTCTGAAAAAAAGTACAAGTTTCGTATTGCTGATTTCTTTTTTTTATTCTGCAAGGTATCAATGCTTTATAGCACCAATACCAAGATTTCCTTAGGTTTCACAAAACCCTAAAAAATAATCAGCTTCTCTCATTTATTTCACCAATGAAAATATTGACAGATATAGGCTGTTTGTTTGAGATGTCCTGTTACACCGACTGGATTTTGTTGTTTGTTTGCCAAGAACAAACAGTGCAGAGGCCTGAATGCTTGATGCATAAACAGTCTTTGGAGTTTAGATATGTGTGGATATGCACAAAAGATCAAAGCTGCTGCTTTGCTAAAAGTGAATGCCTGTGCCACTGGCTCATTTGTTTCGTGATAAAGTCATTCTGGAAAAATCCTCTACTCTGAAAAAATTTCAATTAGGTTAATTACATTCTGCTTCCCTAAATTTTCCCTGCAGCTTCAGATGCAGACAGCTTTCTTAATTTCCTCTCCTAGCATGTTGAGAGAGTTGCTGTGTTTTGGTAAATAGTTGCTACATTCTACCCAACATGTGGCTGATCTAATCCCTTTTTCTGCAGCACTTTCACAGTGTGAATTTTGCCTTATTACATTGGAATCCCTTCTGTTTCAGTAAGAGCCAGGGACAGATTCCCTTGGTGCTTCATGTTTTGGGTGTCATGTAAAGCGGCTTAAGTGAAAATAGGAATCCTGCCCTGAACCCTTTTTCCTGGATTAACTGATTTTAGGAGAACAATTTTCTGTGTGTGTTTGTGGTGACAATGAAGGAACAACACAAGCTCAGTCATGCACTTTCTTCAATTTTAGCTTTTATTGACAGGCATTTTCTCTGTCTTTTGCTCCTAAAAAGGAATTAATCCTGATTGTGGTTACAGAAGGAGCAGTCATATTTCTCTCCTTACTTCCTCAGCTCTCAGTCATATGATTTGACATAGGCCTTACAAATCTCTAAATATTTTCTCCTATATCAGTATCTGGCAAGGACTTGATTTTAACCCAGAGTATTTATTTACCAACTCACTAAGAAGAGCTGCTAAACCCTCTTTCAACTCTTCTATCTTAACTTTGTCCTGTATGTTCTGGGGCAACACCTACTCTATGCAAGGACTCCTTCTCTACCAACGTTTTTTGCAGGTAATATGATATCACTGAGACCAAGGCTTAGGATATGTGGAAATAAAGTAGGATTGCACATTATCAGTCACACCAAATTTGATATATTTTCTAACAAGGTTAATTCAGGGGTTCAAACAGCAGTTCCTGATCTTGATCCTGAGTGTTAAAGTGAAAAAGTTCCTTTGAGCATTATGTTTCATGCATTTAAAGATCTTTAAGGCATTAAAAACCAAAAATATCAAATCATCTTCTTCCATCCACTCTATCCTGAATTTAGAGAATTGTATCTTCTACTGGATTTTTTAAATCTGTAAACAGCTATATCATTAATAATCAGACAAAAATGCAGGCAGACTGACATTTCTTTTTGAAATTGGAGAATATGATAGAAAACATAGTAGGAGATATATCATAATATATGATAGATAATAAGTAAGGATTTTGGAATTTTTGATGGCTGAAATTTACAAGTTATTTCAGTAACTACTCAAAATTTCAGGCAAACTTCCAAATAAAACATTGAAAAATACTTTGAGAGGCTCAAATACATTACTTCAGATAGCAGGTCAGATTTTTTTTTTTTATTTAAAGTGCTGGGGGCATAGCTACACATCTATATGGAAAAATATTAATATCTCTATTATATTTATCTTTTTTTTTTCTTGCTTGAAACACACTAAATCAAACATTTGTGTTTTCTTTGTGTTACACACCACAACCACATTGACATTTTCTCTAGTACCACACTGTGTTAATCATGAGTACAACTAAAGTTGTTAAATAGTCACATTTGTATTGTGGCATTTCAAAACCACTGAGAGCGAGAAAAGGATCAGGTACATACACAACAAATTTGAAACCTACAGTAAATGGAAACATTTCTGAACACGTAGGTCTCTACATTCCAGGCACAAAACAATTAAAATTCACAGTCATCTACTTTATCGGAGTCTTATCAGGAACTAGAATTTACATGTTATCTGTTGAAGGAAAACAATTACAATGGATGGGGACAGTGCGCTTCTTGCAATCAGTCTATCATATTTTGTTTGAAAATTGAAATTTATGTCTTAGCTGAATAACTGAGCATGTGTCACAGGTGCTACAGAGCACCAGAGACAATTAGCTGTCCAAGCATGAGTTCTGAATGGAAATTACACCTATAGTACACTGGCTGCTGTTTATCCTGYTAATGAACACACTGCTTTGCTTTTTCTCAGCTTCTTAATCTAATTCTGCAAGATAATTTACTTAACCAGCAGTCTTTGCCATTTTAGGTAGAAAACTTGTGAAGATTAAAAGAAAACTATGCATGAAAAGAGAAAATTAGGTTTTTGAAAAAGAGAAAGTGTTAAAAAATAAGTATTAAGAATTCTTATTCAATTTCTCCTTTTTTTTCTGCAGGACAGTAGACAACAGAATATACTTTTCAGACAAAGGTCGCCCCATGCTGTTTTGATGAAACATAAAGAATTTTTGCACAGTAGAAGAAAACAAGAATACAAGAATCTCTTAATCTCAAATGGAGACGATGAAAATTTTTTTGCAAAATTCTGCAGATAATTTATATTAATTATTTTTTGTTTTAGCACGTCAAAGAGTGCCCTAAGAACAGTTTGTATTTAAAAGACCTCCCTTAGCTCTCTGCAACAATTATTGACTAAACAAAAAAGGAAAAAAAARGGAAACTTTTGCCTCAAATCTTGATTGGTATAGCAGGAAAATGGTACTGTCTGGCAATCAGATATGCTCAAGAGTAAATGCATGCTATGAAATAGTAGCTGTAAGTAAACAAGTCTGTAGATACATGAGCAAGATTAACATGTGCACAGATTAAAGTCAAAAAGCTGAGATGAAAATGAACTAAGACTAAGAAAAAGAGCACATTTAGAAAAATCTGGGGAAAAGTGTTTAGTCTCCTCCTTTGTTTTTTTCTTTTCCATAGATTATACTTATCATGCTATATTTTTATAATGATTTTACTGCTCACTGTAAAAACTTGTTCATACAGTGCCCTATGAACTCTCAATATAATTAAATATATACTAAACAACATTTCTGTCAATTATCCCTGTGTTCAAACTCCTCATCAGTGTAAATACAACAAAGAAATTCATTAATCTCCTGAAAAATTCCTCTGGAGGATCCTAAACTATGAACTATGGGGGGGCTGGATGACATGTATTTTTTTATAATCACAGAATCCTAGAATCTTGGAATAACCTGGGTTGAAAGGGACCTCCAAGGATCATCCAAGCCCTGCTTCTCAAGAAAAGAGTGAGACGGGTTCTGAGGAAAATGTGGAGTAGCCTAAAATCTTTCTACATAATTTTTTCAGTGAAAGAGTAGGATAACTTTAAGATGAAATAAGGAAAAAACAACCACTCCACTATTTCCAAGTTGTTCTTTTCCATCTTGAAAGCAAACAAAAACTAGGTAGCACTTTTTTTTCTCCCAGAGTAAGTCCATGTTTAAAGAACATACTCTTGTACTTCTTTAAGATTTCTTTTCAGACTTCTTCATAATTGCCATCAGCTTCATAAAGGAAATCCTATTGTTATATTGATTAASAGTGGTTGCATTTTCCAATTATTTCTATAATGAGCTTAGTAGCAATGACCCAGAAAATGGACAAAGACCTCACTTCAGATTAATGTTGATTTGATGTAAATTGTTATTTTTTCCCTTCTCACCAGCAAATGATGATAATAGATCCCCACTGTTAATTAATCAAAACCTCTCAAAATAGAGTTCACCAGGTGGAAATAATTAGCAGTTAATTGTATCCTGTTTATTACTCCTCAGAGATGTAAACAACAGTCTGGTTTTATTTGACAGTGTTCAGTAAAAAGATCTTTAATAAATAAATTAGTGGCGCAAATGTTGTAGTATGGTATGAATACTTGTGGTTGTGCATTTGTTTCATTGGACTCTTCAATGTACAAAAAACAATTTCCCCACCAGATAAGCAACACTTCAGCAGGTGCAAACATTTGCCATTTGTTTCATATGCAAAATTCCTTTTTTGTTGGTTGTTTCTTGACTGAATAATTGAGTGTCAAAAAAACATGAGCTGAGTGTTTTAATGTGGAATTACACATAAGAAGGAAGCTTTTTCTTGTTTGCACTTTGATGGCTACAGAAGTTTTGTGGTTTACAAAAAAAAAACCAAAGAAACGTGTTCTACTCAGGCAGAGTAGGAATTTATTAACAGATGGATTGCTATCATGATGGTAATGATGATACTCTTTTTTGGAGTTAGTGATCAAACGTTGCTTAGGTGCCCAAATCCTATTATGAATTTACATTCACAAATGAGGCACCTTACCCAATTCAGAGGAAACTTTGGAATCTAGATAGTTGTTCTACTTTAAGTAAAATAGATTAACCATCAGATTAATAAATATGGTTATTTAGCTCACTCTTTCAAAGCAAAGGCAAGAGAAATTAACAAAAATATTACAGACAGATTAAGATAATCAGCAATCATCAAGATGCAGTTTATTTTGAAAGAGTGTTGCTCTTTGAAGCCACTAATTAAGATCCATTTTCCTTAAAGCTTGGCTTGACCTTCAGATGACATATGRTTGTGGTTTCTGGTCAGGCTACATCCAATTTTCAAATTCAAAACCTGTCACTAAACTTTTTTCCAGGGGCTCCTTTCTTCATCTCAGGACTAAGTGCCATGGAAAACAAAAAGCAATATTGTTTCATTTCCACTGTGCTACTATCTCACTTCAGGTTTTTTTTTTCAGTTTTTCCAGTTTGTACAACAAAGTAGGATTTCTAAAACATGAGTGTGAAAACTCATACAGAATTAAACTTTGGCAATATTRCTGCAAATAGTATGGATATGTCTGCTTGATTTTTACTCTTGTTCATTTGATAAATATACTGAAATAATGGTGACCAGGATTAGTTTAGCATTTTTTAAACTCTACAAATTCTATGAACTAAATAATAGTAAGAATAAAAAAAGTTTGTATTTTGCATATTGTGTATGCAACTAAGAGGAGAAACTTCTAGTGCTGCAAACTCTGTCATATCCTTGCCATGCAGAGCAGAAATGTAAAATCAAATTTTAAAATATTTATTAATTTGTGGGTTTAAGTGGTCACACTTAGTTCCAGACAACTGTATTGTTTTCTGCAAGACCTGACTTTGTGTACTGGTTTGAAAGCAAATGGGAGACTACAAGTCAGAAATACAATTTAATAAGAAAACAATAAAATAAATGCAATAGTAAAAAAGACCCTTAAGAGAGTCAGAATACAACCTGAGACCCTGTTCATTAGGGTGATGGGTARCAGTCCAGGTGAAGTGGCCTTGGTGAAKCAGTGATCCTGTAGAAAGGTCTGGTAGCTCYKGTCCTCTGGGAATCCAGGTGACAAAGTCTATGCTRTTCCAAGCCCCAGATTATATCCAGGTGGGAATGCTTGGCKCCTCCCCCCTGTTCAGAGCMTCTCCCAATGGGCTGATRTCATTCTATGAGTCATACAATGGGTTCTTGATTGCCCATTAAGCAGAGACAGCTCCYRAAGGGAGTTACCTGTGAGTCATTGGGCAGGGCATTGATGGGCCATTAACAGCAGATAGTCCAGAGGGAGGAGGCAGGAAAACATTGTGCCACCTGGTTTCAACAGCCCAAGATGGTGATGGAATACATACAGATGTATGGTACTTACAGATGGRCAYATCTTACATTGCRACCTAGRACACCTTGCAGTCAAATAGCTGCCTYGTGCTGGCATTATTTTCTCTCAATGTCATTAGATAAGGTTCATTGACTTATTTTTTTTTTCTGTGTGACAATTTAATATTTTATTTCATTTTTACCCTATAAAGAAATAAAAAACCAACTTGTGTTTTCTTTATCAAACGGTAGAGTAAAAACTAAACTTCAGCTACCACTTAAAGAACTCAGTTTTCAGKTGGTGATAAGTAGTGATTAGTGTCAGGGCTAGGTCAGGATCCTGTAAGAGGGAGATTTTCCCTTCTGGATGAAAGCAGTCAACTTTTGGTTCAAGATTAATCTAGAAAATTAGAAACACTATGGCATACCCTAGACATATTCTTTTATAAAATGATTCTTGTTCACTCTTCAGATTTAAGTTTTTCTGCCATTTTGTCTGTCAGGACAAAATTATATTGAACTTTCTGCACCATTTATGCCATTCACTATTTTGAAAAGACCTATGAAAAAAAATCTCATTTCTTTGGGAAGAATATATTTCTCTATTGAAAAGTCCATAGTTCTTCCATATAGGTGGGGTACCATTCTTGAAACAGATCAATCTGAAGTTCTGAAAATGAATTTCTAAATTTTTCTTGAATGTGATATTTTGCAGGTCATTTTTAGCTTTATTATTTCCAAAAAGGCCATTTATCATTATGTTCTTTGAATTTCTCTTTATGACATTGAAATRTCCTGGCTGTGATCAGGTATTTGTAGTACATGTAGCTTGTCCTGGGTCGCAATGTAAGATGTGCCCAAAGTAGGTATTCATCTTCATGGGTTGTTGGAACCAGGTGGGGCAGTGTTTTCTCTGCCCCCTCCCTCCAGACTATCTGCTGTTAATGGCCCATCAATGCCCTGGTCAATGACTCACAGGTAACTCCCCTCGAGAGCTGTCTCTGCTTAATGGGCAATCAAGGACCCATTGTATGACTCATAGAATGATATCAGCTCATTGTGAAATTCTCTGCCCGGTGGGGAGGAGCCAAGCATTCCCACCTGGATATAATCTGCAGTTTGGGACAGCGCAGTCATCACCTGGATTCCCAGAGGACTGGAGCTGCCAGACCTTTCTACAGGATCACTGCTTCAACAAGACTGCGTCATTTAGACTGCTACCACTACCCTAACGAACAGGGTGTCAGGTTGTATTCTGACTCTGCCAAGGGTCTTTTCTTTTGTTCCTTTTACTATTGCATTTATTTTATTGTTTTGGTATGAAATTGTATTTCTGACTTAGAGTCTCTCACTGGTTTTGCTTTCAAACCAGTACGTAGCTACAGGACTSTTTTCTTAATGCTGTGTTTTAAATAGGAGGAAGTGACAAATGATTATTATGTTTTTGTGTGTGTCTATGCTTCTCTACACACCTACAAACTCACACATACACACTCACACATGTAAACTGCTGGGTTAGTTTTAAGGTTAGAATTTAATCTCTGGCTTTCTGCTCAAAATCTAAGACATCAGTTCCATTCTATTGATATTAGAGTGTGAAGATCTCACAGTAGTTCATTTAGTTTGTCAGCCAAAATGATGATGAAATATATACCAAAAGCTGTTTTAAAAGCATGACTGGTGTCTAAGTGATACAGGTCTATGTCATTCCCTGTAATGGCATTTCATATGATAATAAAATAATAAGATTACTTCAGGTATATTATTCTCCTTGATTTTTCTTTCTCTTGTTTTATGCTTTCATCAATCACAGCCAGAGAGGAGGAACAGAAGACCCATGAGGATTTGCATGCTTTATTTTTTGGATTAAACCAAAACATGTAATATTCAAATGGCTTTTTTTCAGGCTTAGAATTACAGACCTTGAAATTGGAACTGATTTTATGCTTTCCTAAAATAATATTTTTGAGTGAAATTGGAAGAGCAGCACTCAATGGGAGAAGAGGGAAAATGGACCTGGCTGCTGCTACAGGGGAGTTTGAAGTTTTTCTTGGCGAATAAAGGAGAGCTTTACTGCAAACATCCACAAAAGGGAGTTTTTGTTCTGCAGAACACATTCTTCTGACCCTCCTTCTTGCCTGAGTTTTCTCCTCTCCTCCTACCAAACAGGAAAACAAAAAGGCTTAATTTTTTAGGGATACAGCTGACCAGTTTTAAACATTGGCATTAGCTGAATAAATGGAAACCTTTTCCTTTTATATGCATACTAATAACATTAAACATTTTATATGGAGATTTCTGAAACTGCAGAGGTGATAGGTAACATATTCCATACTTAGCAGGTAAGAAACTGAAACAAAGGACCAAGGTTAGTCTAGATGCTAATAAAGGTCTGTACCCTTATACTTCTCATCTATCAGGCAGTGTGCAGGAAAGGGCAGATAGGTTACCCCTGAATATTGGCCAGGGAAGAGTCTCTATGAGATATTGATTGCATGTTATTCTGTTTCATATTAAAAAATGTATTCTATTGTATATAAATAACATCAAAAACCCCGCAAAAATGGCAGAACTAGTGAAATCCCATGGCAGTGTAAAGGGCTCAAAATAATCCACCAGCTTCTGTCAGCTTTGCATTTCAAATGACCAGTATTTCAGTGTTAYATCATTTTTGGAAACTGGAAAAGAAATGCTGACTTCTATGAAGTTAAGAGGAGCCTTTGTGTTCCTACAGACAGGAAGCAGGGAAGCCTGCACCAAGTCATAGCACCAAGCCTGAGAGAGTTCAAGAAGTGTTTGGACAATGCTYTCATCCCAAGGCACAGGGTGTGACCCATGGAGTGTCTGTACAGTGCAAGGAKTTGGACTTCAATGATCCTTGTGGGTCYCTTCCAACTCAAGATATTCTGTGASTCTCTGATTCAGTTATGCAAAATCTGTGACTGTACTATTCAATAAAAATAACCAACCTCAGTAACCAAGCATCAGTTACTTTATATTTACTTGAATAGTAAATACCTTGGACAAAGACACTCTGTAGTATATACATACAACTCACTGGATGAATGAACAAACGAATGAATGAATACTCTTGCCACATTTGGCAGACCAAAGGGATTCATTATACTTAAGCTGAGAGTTATTTTGCTTGTGCAAATGTAACAAAGYGATAAGCTTTTGCCAAAGTGTAAATAAATTCAGCAGATGAGTCAGCTGTTTCAATTGCACTGGAAGCACACCAAAATACGTAAAGAATAAGGAATTTTTTCCCTGTGAAGCACATGATTGGTTGCTGTGTGCCTGTGTGCTCGTCCATGGCTTTAGCTTGTCTCCTTCAAAAGCCATGAAACTCCAGTAGATGACAAGAGGTCAGGAGGTGAACTGACAAGAAGGTTCACTCATCAACACTTAGTGAAGTGTATTTTGTGTGAGTTTTGTAAATAGATAACGAGTGGTAGATWTTAAGCTATTTCTACCCTTCTCTAAACATCAGGAGAAAATAGTTGGCGAGAAAATATACTCTGACTTTAAAAGCTGAAAGAKATTGGGAGTAGGAGGGCAAGAAGTCAAAGACACTTCATCATCAATGTGGTGTCAAGGCTAGGATAAAGAAACCTTATGTGAAGAGTAAAACAGAAATTATTTTCATCAAAGAAGTAAAAATAGAGTAGTAAGAAGACATCTGGTGCTACAGCATGTTGCTCTCTCATAACACTAAGTGAGCCCCTCAAATTCTTGTAACCACATCTAACATACTGGACTGCACCTCTGTCCATCCTGATTATTTCTTCATTTTGGCCTGACAATCTTCTGTGCCTGGTGAAAAGTGAATTTGGCTAGGTTCTTGGTATCTAACATTCCTGCAGAAAAAGTACCAGTAGCTCCAATGAAAACAGCAGATGTSTGAAAGTCCTGGGGAAATGACCTTTCTCTGTGGGTATCTTGGACATGCCGACATCACCGCATGTGTGATGTAGAGTTCAGAACCTTTTCAGAAACTGCAGCCTATCCAGAATACCCCTGCCACCTGTGCAGGTCCACACCATATTCTTTTCCAAAGAAAATGAAATCTTTTGCWAGGGAAAAGACAAAGAAACTTTATGAAAGAAAAACAACAAAATARGAAACAGCTGTTCAATAAAATTTAAGGTGAACATTTGGGGTGAGGGAGTAGAGAGCTGACTGGGATAAAATGCTATCACCTTTAATTAATCAATTCTAGCCTGGATTGTTAATGAATAAACAACATTTCTATCAACCTCACTGTGCAGTGGACTGTGTTGAATGAGACAGCAGCTTAGCTCACAGATGTGAAGCTCTATCTCCATCACATTGAAAAAAGAGCCTGTCAAACAGACAGTTTGGTTGCCTCAGAAGAGGGAACTCAGTACTAAGGTGATTTTGGGCAGATCCCACRTGAGCTGTTCTGGAAGGAAAGCTGGTGGAGAAGCTTGCATTATTTCTTCTATGCTGTAAATACTTATTCTTCCCTGAAGTTTTATCCAGCTTGGATTTTTGCTAAATCATAAATCTGTTATAAAGAAGAAAAGAGAAAAAACAAAASGAAATGAAGGGGAATACTGGCTTAATAAGAGGAAGAAATTCAGTAGAATTAAAAATTTAAAGCCCAGTTACAGATAAATAAAGCTATAAAGTGCAGTTGATTTGTAATAATTGTTCAATCCTTCAACCATAGCGATAGAAACTATATTTTGATGAGATGGAGGATGAAACCATGAAGATATCAAATCTTTGAATTTMTTAAATGCATAAAACAACAGTTAAATAATATTATGGAAAGCAAAAACATACATGGAAGCCTCAAATTTTCTTTCACAGAAAGCAGTTGGATGTGGCTCCTTCTAGTTGCCTTCAGATGTGGGGCTTTGAATTACATATTTACCCTGAAAAATATAGGAGTASTCCTTTTATGATTCATTTGTCTTGAGAGTCTACTAGCTGCTCCATCATACAGACTGGGCTGGGTGGTGCTAGAGGAAAGATGCCAAAGTCAACAGGATATGGAYTTAACAGCTCCAGTGTTCAAAACAGAGTTATCTGTTACAAACACAATTCTAAAAAATTGCTTAAATATCCCGTTGTGTATCATTTGCAATAATTTTAACCTGCATAATGACAGGTTATGTGGATTTTCACATGCTAATTTACTATTTCAATAAAAAAAAATCACTGAATAGCCCAATGTGTAGCCTTATTTAGTTCCTGAGCAACTTAACTTATGCTGACAAGTTCTGCAGGTTTCACCAAACTTATTTACCACTTAAAATCAAAATGTATCTACCATAGTAGCTCCTGTATCAAATTACATGCAGAATGTGCTTCTTGTAACACTCAATAAATGATCTCATATGTGTCCCATAAAGCTTCTCTCGTTTGCCAAAACTGAAGAAAAAGAGAAGCAGTGCAGAAACTGATCCTTAACATTAATATTAACAAAAGGCATAGATAGAGAATTGCAAAAGCAGTTCTACCCAACTCCAAGGAGCAATGTACAGCATGATCTCATAACAACAACAGTTCAAATCTCTGCAGAWTTCTCAATCAGGATCATTAGAGACTCATTGAAAGTAAGGTGTGCAAATAAAACCTCATTCATGCAAAATACTTGAATCAATGAAAGTCTAAAAGCAGGTTGTTTAAAATCAGCCTCCCTTTTTTTTTTGTATWTTCATAAGTTAAAGTGAATATTAATTTTTAAATATTAAATATTAAATTTTAAAAAATAAAACACCAAACCACAATCCCCCAAACAAACAGTAACAACAGAAAAATCCATAACAATTTTTAAATAATCTTGTCCTAAAATATTTTTGATAATCAAGCAAGCCACTATTATTTTTAMGATAGAATGCAGCTAGTATGAATATTTTTACAACTACTAGTAAAGCCAGAACCCATAATGACAGYGAAATGATGCATAAATTCATTCATCTGAGTGAAAAGAACTGGATCTTCTTTGAGATAAAAGATCTGCTTAAATGGAAAGGAAATAATGATTTTCATTCTCTTCCTCCCAAAAAATGAAAAAGGAAAAATTAAAATAAAAAGTCAACTGTTAATATTTGGCATAATAYAGAGTCCCATCTGTCTTTGAACATACATGTTTCTCAGCAACTTTTGGACAGTGAAATATAACAGTAACACTGACTCACAAAATCAGCATGAAAGCTTGATATAGTCAAACATTCATCTATTAGGATTTTAGTAGTCTTGGAAACATYAGAGACCTGTTTCACTGATTAAATACTGAAACAGTGTTTTTCCCTCTAAGCATGGGTATTTACTTACCCTATTTTTCCGTGAGATATTAGTTACTTTGCTGAAAGATCATTTTCTTATTTTATCTTTTCCATCCAGATTCCACTTCCTGTAAAAAATGTTCAAGGTCCAGGATGTATTCTAGTCCTATCAAGACCATGATATGTGTGTGGTTGGAATACATGCAACAAAAATAATTTCCTTCTGAACGTACTCTGTTATTCTGGGGGACTTTCAAGTTAGAACGTTCTATACAAAAAAAAAAAAAAGTGAGCCTAATAAATAAAAACTAATTTTACAGCTAGTATCACTCTTCATCTATAAATAAATTAGAAAGAAAACTAACTGAAAAACCAGCCAGATCATGAAAAGGATGAACATCACAGCTAAAAAAAGGTAAATGCATGATTTCAGTGTCTTTTCCAAAAGCTTTCCCTAGCTGAAGCAAAAATGACATGCTCCTGATTCTAAAAGAAGCTTGACTTTCCTTTTCCTGCTGTTGCCTAAAATTTCACTAAAAACAATTTAACTGGTTTTTCATTATTGTAAAATTTTGGAAGAGGAGGCTGTAGGAAGACAAGCTGGTTGAAGATACTTACAACCTACAGCTTTCCATCCATTCCTTTGTGAGAAACTCTTTCTCCCACACTATTGCTCATGGGGAGATGTGTATGAGCAACACTGCTTAAAGCCAAATCTGAATTTTTTACTTAGTGTAGTAACAAGGCTTGAGTWTATGCATCTGTTTCTACTTACCCAAAACTTTCCAAGTTGCTGACTGCTCCAGGAAGAGGTCTCTGAACTGACCTAGAGCTGTGACAGTGGCTRTTACATTTATCTGTCCCTTCTCATTATTCTAGTGCTGCTTCTACCATGGGTTTTTTATTTCAGTGTTGGATACTATAGATGTAAGTCAAACCTGCACTCAACTCATTCTGAGAGTGTCAGTAAATAAACATGAAATTCAGTATCCATGATGATGTATTTAAAGAATATTTGTAATCTGTAACCCTTTTCCTGTTACATATATTTCAGAGCATTCTTACTGAATGTACCCTAATTCTTTCTTATGCTACTGTAAGAAAAATAAGACYTTACTGAAATCAATAATATAATGTTACTGACTCATTCTATCCTGTGCCATTTCATGGCATTCCAAAGTGACATTAAAATACCACTAATGGAACAGTGAATCCATTTTTCAATTTTACTAATAGTAACAGCTACTGGTTGGAACAATTTGTGAAAGAATTTGGAAAACACCACTGCAGTTTTTAAGCACAGCCACATTCTTTCCAAGCAGCAGTGATGGTATTAATTTAGTTTGATTCGCCCCACAATAATATTTTCCAGATAAGCCATTTTCAAACCTAATTGTTCAGCCTCAGCAGTTCTGGAAATAATGTAGAAATGCAGTACTGGTCTTGAAAGACCTGAATGGAGAAGTAGCTCCATGAATAAATAGTTCTTTAAAAAAACAGCGTGCCCACATGTTAAACTGATTATCATCTGGAAATGTGCATGGGAAGAATACATTCCAGCTATCATCTTAACTCCATTCTGGGATAATGTTTTCTCCTTCTGGACTAATTTCTCCTTCTAGAAGTATCTCTGATTCAATAAACACAGATCTCCTAATTGAAAGGCTGGTGAAAACACAAGAAATGAGCAGAGTTCAATGCTTTCTGAAGTGGGGGCCAAGTTCTAGTCCTGTCCTTGCTGTTCCTGGGTGGCCATRTCAAATCACTTTTCTTGTGCAATGGCTAGCACATTTTTACCTGCAATTTTTACTTGCCATGTTTTTAAAAAAATTCAAAATTTTTTCATGAAAATAAGTATTGGAAAGTTGAATATAATTATTAATAAGTGCAAGGAAAGACCTTGTAGTAATTGGTGCYCAATTAGAAGATAGATTAACTTGTCTAAGGACAATTTTCTATCAAGAACTGACATTCACTGTGCATTAAACTTATCTGAGTTTTTTTAAGCATTCTGGTCTTTTAACATGAGAAATAAAAATCTGAAGACCAGGTCTTGCAATGAAAACTATCACATCACAGAAAACCCTAAACTTATAAATAGAACACTCCAACATACCAATTTTACTGATAATTCGGAGTTTTACTACTGCAATGTTTCCTGGGATACCATTGTCTGTAATCTCCTTATATTGCTCTGCCAAGGAACAATTTTGTGATGAGTTATGTATTCAAGATGCACATGCAGTAGGAACATAGTGTAAGATATTACTGAGRTTAATGAGAATTATATAAGTCTGCATCACAGAATTTCAAAATGAGCAAATTTGGACACTAGCACAGTCATGGTGGGCAAACTTCTACGCTCTGTTGGTAGGTTTCAGCTTGATCAGTCAAGGTCCACAGACCATTTATCCATTACTGAATTTGTTACCTCACTTTGTCTMTCCTTATGATTTCTGCTCCAAAAGTAAAAAACAAACAAACAAACAAAACACCTACCCACAAAATCACAACAAACAAACCATCAAGAAGAAATAAGAACATTTTCCCCAAAGGCCTTTGAAGTTATTTTGTATAAGAAGTCCAGATTCAAAAAGAAGCTGATTTTTAAAATGTTTTTAAATGAGAGTTCCATGCAAAATAAAWTATTGGTCTACAATGCCATCAAAGTGTAACACTAATAAACATTTCCACAAATACATAGGGATCATTCACAGCTTCTTTGCACTTAACTAGGTTAATTTTACCTAGTGAATATTGGATCATATTCACTACAACRTGTATACATTGATGAAAAATAATGAATCAGGTATATCTGTAACATAGCATTTCAGTATTTGCATTGTCCTATGCATGCATGGTAATTTTTTTTAGTATAGCAATGTCTTCAAGTGAGGATTTTTTCCCCAAGAAATTTATATTGTACTTGTCTGTTCTCATGCAGATTAAAAACACACATATTACTTATATTGATAATAGAAGAAGAAAAAACCAAATCTTTTTCTTTTAGTATTTAAATCAGGCAATATTTGAAGAGAGTTTGACTTCTCACTACAAAATCTTGGGACCAAGTTGAAACACTTGAGTTTCACCCCTCCTATCAGAGTTCAAATTGCTCATTAATAAAAGGCCATGTGGTAAACTACTTGTGAGGGCAGTGTAGTGACTCTGTGAAAAGGGTCAGTGTAAACAACTGTTTTAACTAGATGTCATTCCTYTGAATGTGTTAAGGTAACAAAATTAATTCCATATTTAAAATACTGTCTAGATCTGTTTTTAGCATGCTCTACTGCCAAGCCAATCAAACAGATAAAAGGGTTG
The DNA here is from genome assembly GCA_902810485.1 of Alauda arvensis. NCBI lineage: Eukaryota > Metazoa > Chordata > Aves > Passeriformes > Alaudidae > Alauda > Alauda arvensis. Next base: position 25,320 of record CADDXX010000793.1, read on the forward strand.
GCAAAATAGGCTTAACAAGCMATTTAATAAAATGAATTATTTCCTCTCTCCCTGAAGAAATTAACATTTATTCCTTTATAAAATCTGCCTTCATAGTGATTATGTCATGTGTCATGTTCATGGCATAATGAATTCTGTAAAAATTACTTCACATTCCTTCATGCTTATTTGAGAATGGTCAGTGATTATGAACCACTACATACATAGGCAAGGAATAAGCARCATTCATTTTAAGTGTTGATAACTATGGTAGTCATAGCCAAAYCAATGATGTGTGCTCAGCCTTTGGTATACCCAGGAAATTCAAGGCACTGAACTTACTCAATGTCCTAAAAGAAGTTGTTCCCTAGATATGCAGGTCAGCTATGCAAGACCCTATTTAYCTCTTCATGCACAGTTACCATTTTTCCTACTAGCTGCTGAGCATTTTCAAAACAGAAAGTTGTCATGGTTATGGAGGCACAGACACATTCTATTAGACATTCATATAGGTTTATGCTAAAAACCACATATATTCAAATAACATATATGTCATAAATGACAAATAACTTCTCTCTTTGCTCCCTCCATGAGAATGTGTAACTATAGTCCAGGGGGTGAGGAACTTTAGAGATTTCTCCAAGAGCCTGCATAAATGTCATATCAAGTTTGATTTCCTMTACCACACAGAGCTCTTCAGAACAACTCTAAGAAGCCATGAAATCCTGTGAGCCTRTTACCATGCTTGAGGTAACACAGCAAAAATGTAATATTCTATSTCCTCTGAAGAAGACATTTTAGAAGTGTAAAGATAGCACCCCAGAAAAAGACAATTCATGGTATCTAAGCTATCTGGCAACCCTAGTTAGCACAGAGTTTTCCAGAGACAACTTTGAAAGTGAAAAACCTTTCTGKCTCTTCTATCTAATGTCAGGTCACTTAAAAAGCAGTATCTGAGTATATATATACTGACTCCATCCTACCTGTCTTGTCAGGAGATCTATGAGGCTGGCAGTATGGTTCCACAGAAACAGAATTCTGTAGCTAGCTTTGCAAATTGTTAATTATGTAGTGTCGTATTTACTTGCATTTGTGGCTAGTCCCTGTTTGACCTGAAGATAAAGTAAGCTTTTTTGTAAATACTAATGTAATTTGATTCAAGTATTCCCATTGTCCCCTACTTTATAAATGAGAAACTMATTTCTCATTGTATTGATTCTCTTGTATCATTTTGCTCACCCTACTTTTATAGATACCATTATTTGTGTCTGAATCTAAAAATGATTCTATTTCTCCACATCAAGCATAAAMAAAGTACAATATTTTATAAACTCATGTTTTTGGAGTTACTTTAACAATTACAATCAATTAAAAATTATCTAATTAAAAATAGTGCCTATTTGAGCAATAAAAGTTAAAGGGAAGAAAATGAAAGGGGTGAGAGATATAGGAACTAAGATGCAATTAACAGCTGACATTCTAATAGTTTTTCCAGCTAGATATAAACACACAAAAACATATTTTACAAAACAGATGACTGGATCCTGCTTAGTTAAAGATTAACATACATAATAATGTAAAGAAATTAGTAATGTATGTACTAATAAAATAGTACTTTCTTGTTTTCAAGGGTTGAATGCCAGTAAGTAGCAAAGCAAAGCAAGAATGACACCAGTTACTATATTTACTTATAAAGAAAAATTAACGGATTTTTCTGGGGGAAGGAAGGAAGGAAGGAAGGAAGGAAGGAAGGAAGGAAGGAAGGAAGGAAGGAAGGAAGGAAGGAAGGAAGGAAGGAAGGAAGGAAGG
>CADDXX010000793.1:27316-60804 GCA_902810485.1 Alauda arvensis
TCATAGTCCTCCTGAGCTATCTGCCCCTTCTTTCAAGGCTGATAAATTCTTTTTTCCAGACTGACAGATCCCAAAAAGGCCATCCATTTAGCTACATGGGGACAGCCTGCTTCTATATTTTAAAGATTTTCTTCTTGAAGAATGTCCAGCTTTCCTGGACTCCTTTRCCTCCTTTCAGTACACCCTCCCAAGGAGCTCTGCCAACCAGGCCTCTAAACAGACTGAAGTCTCCCTCCACACGAGTACTATCTTGCATTAGTATCGATTATCTTCTCTGCTATTGCAGCAGCCCTTTTGGTTCTTTTGCTAAACCTTTATCAATTTTTGTAAGACAAGTATTGCAATTCAACACTCAGGGCACTGACAGCTCCTGGAAGCACAAGCAAAGGTAGAGATATATTGTAGATGATGGCASCAAAATGTGCTCAGATCTCCTTCAACAAATTGATGAGGGCCATCTTTACAAAAAGCTGGTTATTATAAATTACTGTTTTCTTTGCATTTCCGCACTCTCTTACAGAACAAGACAGCAGGATTGATCCTCAGCCAAAAGGTGCTTAAATATATTATGTAAAGGAGGAAGAAACAAAAACAAAACCACATTATAAATCCTTCCCAAATAATTCATTCTCCAGAYGAAGCTTAAGAATGTGCTTAAACTTCAAAAAAGAGGTGACAAAGAATTTCAATAAATTGCCTTTTATGAGGGAAGGTAACAGCTTCTGTGTCATTCAGGTATATCYGTCTCTTAAACCAGTTTTTCTCTCRCACATTAATTACACAAAATTGGTCCCCTGGCCCATGTATAAGGAGTCTCTTCATTCACAGTAAAATCTGTTTCCAAATCTTTTTTTATCACCATTGGGAAATCTGTAGGTGTGTTTTAGTGGSTGGTCAGGTAGGAAAAAAATGCTCAACATCAGTGGTAGTCTCCCCTTCTCACCCTCAGATCCTCGTTTTCTTTGTAGAAGTTGTAGTTTCATGCAAAAACCATAGGCCACACGAGCTGAAGATGCTAGCAGCGAAAAGGCCCTTTGAAGATCAGTAGCCATGACCTTTTTCAAATAACAGGGAAAGAATTACAGTGTATGAGTATGAAAATGTGAAATAGGCACTCAAAGGTTACAAAAATGTTGGATCATTTCAGAAAAGCTTTAAAAATTCAGTTTCATGTTTGTCAGATCAACAGSTCTGAAGATCAAAGTAGTTTTCTGAATCGCTGCCACCAGAGGACTCTCCTGATGAAAYGTCCCTATCCAAAACTGAATGGGTTGTTTCATCAAGGACAAACATTGGATTAAAAGRTATAATGTGTAGCAGAGACTTCTTTAGACAGATTACCAAACTGTTCCATTTTCCAAGTGTGACGTGTGTTCCCTATCTGTAAATGACTGGGAAATAATCTTGAAGGCTTAAACTGAGGGACTTACTCYTGATGAGTGGTGGAGAATAATGAATGGTTATTCAGTAAGTCATGACTTGCAAAGGGCCACAAGAAAAATGTGGGAAAAAATAAATGGTGCTATTTGTTCTGTGAAATATAGATACAATATTTCTTAGATTTACAATGTTCCAATACCTAAAGCAGCTTTACCTCATAYATGATTTTTWTATATGYATTTATTTGGAGAGAGGAGCATAGGAAGTTTTAAGTGAACAGCTTCAGGTACTTTAGGCAGCTGCATTTCTTCTACAGCTAATATCACTTTCTTGTCAGTAAGAGGGAGTTTGCAGAGACCTGGAGCAAAACTTTACAGTCATCTTCTGAGATCTGAGGATGAGAACACCCTTTTCTGATATAACAAGGATAAGAATCACCAAAAATGGTCACAGAGACCTTTCTTTTTAGTCAGAAGGAAGATGTTGGACAAGAGCCATCAACACAGAACGAAAATCTTGTGACTGCTTTTTTTTTTTTTTTAAGAGCTTGCTAGACAAATTCTCAGTGATTGACCAAGTGGAAATGTGGGATGCCTGTTCTGTTTAAAATCCATTCTGCTCTATTAATCTATAGAAGATAGAAGACTAAATGTACCTGTTGTTAAATTAATTTAACTTTCTAGAAAGTAAGCCTGAAGAAACAAAGTTCTAAAGTTCTGAATAATTAGAGAGGCATACCAAAATAGAAACAAAATGGAGGGAGTCAGTAAAACTAATTAAATATTGCTCCTCTTCAGTGGATTCTTGGGATGCACACAATATCAAAATGACAGTTATTGTTATCTTCCAGTTTCTTCTTCTCAAGCATGCAGAAGTGGGAAATAGGAGCAGAACACAAACCTGCAACTGCAATTCTCAAGTAGTCGTCCTCATTTTAACATATTCAGCAGAATATCTTTAATGATGTCCCACCTATCCTGGGTATAATAAGAAAGACAACCCAAAAGAACGTGGTTTAACGGTGAGTTGCAGATAGTTTGCTTCCTGTCCTCACAATTTTTCCTTACTTCATGGATGATGACATGAGAACAGCTGGGTGATCACAAAACAAACATGCTGTATCAGACTCTAAATGGAGTGACAAAATATATTTTTTATCTGTAAGCAGACAAGAGGGAGTGGCACAAATTTCTTGAGGGGTATGTCTGGGGGAATACTTCACTGTTGGTAAAATCTGCAGTCTGAGCAGAACCCATGGTGATTACTCAATGGGGAGAATCTACATTTGTGTTAAGGGGGGGAAAAAGTGTATACCTAAATATTCATATTTAGAATTTACTGTGAAATCTCTGCAACTTACACATCACCAATTCCCTGACAGCTAAAAACAACAGAAGCACATTAACAAGACTGTACAAGCTGAGTGGATAATAGGAATGCTGTCTWGAATCCCAAGGGAGATAATATAGCTGTACCACTGTGATAAATCAGGGATTTACGAGAGAAAACCTTTCCCTCCTTTGAAAAAACATTACTTTGATGTCCTATGCTTGACATGGTGCTCTGCTGTTCAGTTACAGAAGTGTGTGTTTGCAGCCTTGCCAGAATGAACTCTGACCTTTTAAACATGCTGGTAGAGCTGAAAGATCCAGTTTTGCTGAAGGAGTCAACAATGYAGCAAAAAYGAAAGCATTTTTKKGGKKTTTTTTCCTGAAAGATAGCAAAGATATCCTKCCTTCCTTTGGTGTCACCAAYGAACTAAAMAAGACACAAACAACATTTTATTCATTTTTTCCACACCAGCAAAAATAGATCTACACTTTTTAAAATGCTGAAAACGACAGGAATTGGTGTAGTGTTTGACACAATTGATGGGTTAGAAAGAAAAAGATTAACAGCTTTTGACACCAGAAGTAGATTAGACACAGATTTCAGTGTTAGATTCATCTACTACTACATTTTTAAATTTATTTAATTGATTTGACAGTGTGAGTCCAACCACAAAGTTTAAGCTAAACTTAAAAATCCACTAAGACTACTTTCCCCCTTAATAGATTTTGGGTTCAGTTTTATTTTTTAAATTTCTCAAGTGATGTTATAAAGAGGAGATTATAAATTTAAAAAATATCTTGCCTACTTCCCTTATTAAAAAAAAGAATCTGCCTTTCCTAGTCTTTATCAAATAAAATTTACTACAATTAACAGGAGAGGAAGAAGAATGACAGAAGCATACATACACGTCTCCTTATAACTTAAAAACTAGTTGACAGAAGTCAGCTTAGGTACTTCAGAAATATATACACTATATTTTTGCATGGAATATCAGACACTCAAATCTTTGTTTCAAGTACCAGTTGCTAGRGACCTGCTGTTGAGACCAAAGCAAGAAACAACATATTTTTCACATATTGCACATAAAAATTGAGTTACTTTACAACTATTTGCTCTATACATRGATTATATTGCCCTTTTGTCACCCTCTGAAGGATAAGCTCATATCCTTTCCAGGAGTAATTGGTAGTATATAGCCAACAAAGAAGAAAAAAGGTCAACATTTTTTTTTACTTCTCAATCTGGCAGAAGTGAAATGTTAATTAAAAAAAATCAGGAAATAATACTAATTCTCTTTCTTCARTACTAGATTGACATCTCTGCCTCAAAGAACACCTTTTAGAAGACAGACATCATTTGGGCAATACCCACACAGAAATTAGGAAAAAAACACCAAAATGAAATTTATAAAATTGTCTTGAGAATTGACATCAACAAGAAATCAGGATAAAGTAAAAAATCATCACCTGCTCACAGACCTTTTCTTCAAAATCTTCTCCTTCATCACATAAAGTTACTAAAATAACAAGTTCTTTCCAACACAATTCACTCTTATTCTTTTTACTCCTTCACTGCTTCCAGGTGTTCTGTAGAGGWCTCATCCTATGCCCAGTTTATCCTCAAACACATCTTGTGTCTTGCTCAGCTGGGGTTCATTTTCCCATACAGCCTTCACAGTGCTGTGCTTTGCATTGGTAGCTGGAAATGTGCTGATAAAAGGTGTTTTGGCTGCAGATGAGCAGTGCTGGCACAGCATCAGGGCTGTCTCTCTAACATTCCCACCCATATCAAGGTTCTGGRAGTGGRCAAGATCCTGGGAGGGGACACARCCARGCACCTGACCCAAATTAACCACAGGGATATGTTGGGGTTATCAGGTCTGAGATTAACCCYGGCAAYSTAAAAGTCTTTCTTCTCACCGCCAGTGCTTGRAMGAAGGAATCGGAGAATGTCTGGGTTGTGGTCTGAAGGTGTTTATTAAAAGCTTATCTCAAAAGTTCWCTCTGTCCAGCATGAAGYTCACAGGCAGCTGGAAAAATGGAATCTCCCCTGCCCACTACAGTACCTGGACTTTTATAGCCTAAACTACGTTACCATTGTTTGTCTCTAAACACCAATAACTAAAATCCATGTCATGCAGTGAAATTGCACCTTCACCCAATCCCAAAAAGCCATCACCCTTTACAAAGAGGAAGGGGAAAAAGAAGACAGGAAAATGTGCTTTTATCACATTGATCTGCCTCCATCTTGGCCCCATTTTACCTATATAACAGAGTATGAAAACCCTACTCTTTCACCCTGTGATATAACAAAAATCACAGGGTGAAAGAGTAGGGTTTTTATACTTTGTTATATCATCAGACAGCCCTGGCAGCCCTTCCCACRGGCTCAGATCAAAGCCACCACTGTCTCTGACACAGGGMGAGGGGGGCCTGCCCCYATGTCCAGGCTCCTGCCCCTCCAGGGAACYCAGAGGGATATTCTGGTCTCCCACAGGGATATTCCATACCATGTGATGTCAGCTCAGATATAAAAGGTAAGGAAAGGCATGGGGGTGTGGTGGTGTTTGTTTGTGATGTTTGCCTTCTGGAGCAGCTGCTGTGTGTGCCGAGGCCCTGCTTTCCAGGATGTGGCTGAACATTACTTGCTGTTGGGAAGTGGATAATAGCCCTTTTTATTTCCCTCTTTGCTTGTGTATGTGAAAACTTTCACTTTTGCTTTGGTAAACTGTCTCAACCTATGATTCATTTTCCATCTTATGTTTTCTCTTTTGTCCAGTGGGGAAGGAATATTTCAGGAGAGCTGCTTTAAAATCTTACTTTTGTCTTCCTTCCCTTTATCTAGAGTGCTTTCAAAGGGTATAGGCATCTAAATTGGGGACCTCACACTGAATACAGGTTGGTAACATAGAACATCAGCAAGAGACAAASAAAGACATTAATCTAGCTCAAATCAAATTATTGGAAAGGGGAAGCCTGCCTGAAAGTAAATTTTTTTCCTGAAAGATAGCAAAGATATCCTGGGGACATGGGCAATTTGGAAAGAAAATTTATATGAATGCCATAAGTAGTAAAAATTGTGACTTTGCATTCAGCCTTTCTTCTGCCTTCCATATTATGTAACTGTGAGAATTTGAGATTGCAGCATGAAATAACCTTATCACCACTACAGTTTGTGTTCTGYCCTTAGATCCAATTTTGCATCTAGAATGCTAGATATTTTTGGAAATTTAAACATATTTGAATCTAAAGAAGAATAAGTCTTTCAAAGACAGATGTTTTTRAAATAAATTAATTTAGCTGAAAATCAAAAATCTTGAGAAAATCTATCTCTGTATATGTGCACAATTCTGCAATGGCAGAAGATGGGATTTTAGGAAAGGGTTAGTTTTTTTACCACAAAGCAAGAGACAAGGTGCTCTAGAATATAATCAGATCTTTGATATATTTTCAAAATACATAATTGATCATAGGTAGGGACATTTGAATAGAACTTGAAGGAAATTTAAGATGGGTAGTAAAAAAGAGGTTTGGATCAAYACTGTAGTAGAAAATGAACAATTTAATCAAACAATAGAAGCAATATTTTCCTTTGAGTACACAGATGATTAATAAGTAACCATTGGCAAAATACTAATTTCCTCTTTTTTAAGTGAGCTGACTAAAATTTTAAGAAGTAAGAAGTTATACTAACGTTGAATGATTTTAGAAATCTTCKGGCTATAASCTTTYCTGCTGTTAGGAAAATTACATTAAGGCAAGAAATAGAAAKGTAGAAGATATTGGAACATTGTCTCTGCCTGAGGTATTTATTTGAGATGAAKGTAGAGTCACTAGATATGTCTACTTACCTATGTCTCGTATTCTTCAGAACATCTTTGGAAATAAAGTGAGAACCTTATAAATCAGTCTTCCTCCCCYTGCCCTCCCATGATTTTTGTTATTGTCAGAAATGAAACAAACCAACACAAACAGAAGTCCTAGCACAATAATGATGAATATACTGCTTGCAGATCCGCAGTTAGGACTGAATTGAGTTGTACATCAAGGTTTAGGCCAGAAACCTAGCTGTGTTTTCTGTTTCTATGTTTCATTAATTTTTAAAACATACTGCAAGCCAAAGTATTTTGATACTTAAATAAGGCTGCTGGTGTTAGATTTTCTCTAGAATGAGAAAATTAAAAAGCAAGAGAGTTTTAGATGGAAAAGAAAATAATGAGAATTCTCAGCAAATCCCTATCGCATTCAAATGCACAGGAGTATGCAAAAATGTCAATTTAAAATACAGACTGAAGCTTGAGATGAATCTAATATAAACTATTTCATTTTCAGAAGAGCCCTCTGGGATCTAAAAATTTTATTCGTTTTAATTCACTATGAATCAAGGAAAAAGTTAATCACAAATAATTTTCTGATCCATGAACCAGTTTTTGATCTGTGAACCATGAGGAATAAAAATATAATCTTTTATGGAAATCAAGAAACAATCAAAGATTTTTAAATGTTAAAATAAACCCTAACCCTTAAAAACTCTTTGAGAGCTAAGTATTGAAAAGAGGTCATGTTTTTATATGTAAAAAAATAGGAGTAGTGTAACTCTTGSAGACTTGGAATCCCTTTGAGTACTTTTAGATGATTCAGGGATTTTATTCTCTGTGTAGCTGAGCTGGGAGTACCTACTTTGGGTTGCCAATCACCTCCTTTTCTCTCCCATTCAAAAGTAATATTGGTGCCAGAAATATTCTCATGAGAGTAAGCACATAAGTGTACATGTGAAAAACAGAGGAAGAGAGAAAAATATAGAAAGAAAGAGGCATGAAATGTAATGCAGTGGAGCACAGTAGATTAATTTATATCATACAAAGCATAAATATATATTAATAGGAGCATATAAAATTTATTAGTAACATTATATCTATTTTTTCTTTAAAAACTGTTTTACTAAATTTTTATTATTTATTAATTTGACAGAGCTCAGGGACATATGTCTGAACCAGGTTTTTGWTTGGAGTGTATTTTCTTCTGTGGCAATCCACTGATTTACAGTGGATGRTATCATCAACTGCACTATCATTCTCATTTCACCATTGAAATGACTACTCAWTTTTAAACCTTTTCCTCTCACAATTCCCACGCACATTATTAATATATGGCTTTGTTCTAGCATTTCAGAATTCAAGAATTCACAGAGACTGTCTTAGAATTGATTTGGATACAAAACCAATGACACACTTCCAGCAGAGAAATCAGAATTTTAATCTTGGATCTCCAGCTTTAATAGAAAAACAAACCTATACTATATATATACTATATATTATGTTACTATATAACATAATATATAGTAATCTGTCTTCTAGATACAGGAAAAAAGAGAGATGAATCCTTATTTCAATCAATAAAATTGTTTTATTAAGAACTTCAGCATTAGAGAATAACTTCAGTTTTTTTATCTAATCCTTATTAGATTATTAGGATTGTTATAAGTTATTAGGATTGCAGAACCTAGTGAGAAAACTTAAATGTTTAAAAGGTATTCTTAGATCTTACTAATACCTAACTGATTAACTAACATTGATCTGAATCTTCCCATCACATGCTGAACACTTCACATTTTAGTTTACCCTTTGTAGACATGAAAAGGAAGTCATACACATAATTTAAAATAAAAGCATTCTTGGTGATTTAACTACTGTCCATTGGTTTATTTTCTTGACCCATTCAACTTCTTCCTGCAGTTCTTCATAAGTCTAACTTGTAAGTCATTCATCATTTGTTTTTGCCTTTGTGCTTTTTTTCCAGTTTATCTGTTTGTTATAAAACCACATCCCCCTCTTGCAGTTCTTCTGATTTATAGTTTCATTCTGTACTAATATTACCAATATTAATAATGTCATACTTAACATTATTTCCTTCCTCCCTTTAGAAATCCTTTTTATGGAAGCCCGTCCCCCTGGCTAAAGTTTGCATTTTTATTCTATTGCTGTGCTTTTGCTCCACTTTTACATTAATTTGCACAGAATTATTAACTTGATAATTTCACATATRTACCATGTTTCCAAATGTTTCTTTCCCTTAAGTCAGATGCACCTTTCACATAGCACAGCCTATGTTCTATCAGCATTGGTAAAAAAAAATATATGCTTCAACATTGTCCTCAATAACTTATTGGTAGACTGGGTCTATTTAAAATGCTTATGCAGCAGGCATTCTCTTTTTACCAGAAGGCCACTTTCTTCAGGTATTAGTTAACTGAAATAAGGTGCATCAGTCTTATTCTCTCTTACTATGATGCTACTTTGTTCTATTCCCSTTTTTATCTTTTTTGAAGGCTTTTAACAGGTCTGCTTCTTTCTTCCTCCTGAGCTACAGAGAAAGCATAAATATTTTAATCATAAAGTGAAAAGCCTTATTTTCTCCCTACCTGTCCTTTTGTATCTCTGATTTAGGCCATCAGGTCTCTGAGAGGCCAATTAAGCTCTGTTTGTGCATTAAGATTTGYAGTCATTATTGCTTGTTCTTGATACAGTTTGCAGTAGTGTATAGATGTCTAATATATTTGATAAGTTCCCCCTATTATTCTTTCCTATCAGTTATTTAATAATGTCAAAAATATAGTCTTTGTCTGATACAGCTAAAATTTCCTGTATATGGSTCTATCTTTTGCTCTTTGCCTTATTTTATTGCAACTTTTAATCATAAATCTCTTTATTTGGATTATTTTACTGCAGTCCTCTACATACCAGTCTCCTTGAAACAGGTCAAACTCAAAAATATAACCTTTTTGGGAATATTTCCTTTTTGGGAAAGGAAAATGTATATGCCCTTAACCATGTCTAAATTCCTATTTATATAATTTTCAGAGATATTAATTAGTAGCTTGCATACATCTTAATTTTTCTAAGATTTCTTAAACATGATGAAGCACAAGAACATTTCTTAATTACCTTCTACTCGCCCTACTTCCTTTAAGAAATATTTACCTATTGAAGCAGGAATATAGTCTCAGGCCTAAAAATATGTATGACATTCATAAGTTAGATTTGATATATTTGAATATCCCAGATATAAAAACTATATTTCATATTGCAATGTCTTTTGAACATTTTGTATTTGCAAGTATTACATTGGTCTAAAAGTCTGTCTACTTTTTACCTTAAAACTTTCAATTTATATCTTGTGTTTATCATCCTTCATCTCTGCGTCGTATTCTGTGCTTTTGTGTAGAATCTGTACAACTCTGTTTCTGCAGTAAATTAACTCTGGAAAAAAAATTAAGGGTTTGCTTTCATTAGAACAGGGTGAATGCTGAAAAGAATTTTCTACAGATACTCAATTTTGCATAGAAGTTTTATTTGACTGTACTTGTGCTTGTTCCCCACAAGTATTCCTGGAAATTCTTAGTACTCATAACATAATCAGTCGTAAAACCCAAATATTAACAGAGTATGGGATGAAAAGATTTTATAAAGCMGCAAGGGCAGTGATAAAGTGATGAGATACTGCATACAACTGCCAGGACCCTGAGGGCATGGATGGATCTGGCTGCCCCTTGCCAGCCTCTGCAGGCCCAGGAGCCCATGTCATCCAGCCAGWGCCATCATCCCCTGCCCCAAGGATTCCCTAGCAGGGATTGTCTCCAGCTCACCACAGCCTTGCCCACCCATGGGATTTGCTGAGCTGGGCCATCAGCCCATTCTGGCATTGTCCCATCACCATCCCCAGGGAGGTGCCCAGCCCTGAGGATGGGGGCTGCTCTTGGTGTTCCCAGATGTTCTGCGCATGACTGGACAGGGTTGGGACAGGGCTGGGCCTGGGCTGCCTCGTGGAGATCCCTATGGAGGCCCACAGAGAGTCTCAGGTGTTGTCTAAGGTTCTGGARTGGGCTATGCAGATGCTTTCAAGTTCAGGAATGGAGCTTTTATGTTGCTCCATTTCTGTGCTTGTCCCAATCTGTTTGCATGTACTCTTTGACCGTGTGATGAACAGAACTGTATTTTCCTAAAGCTAGAGATAAAATGTTTATGTGGAGGAAATTGTTTCAGTCCTTCAGCTCTAAGCATGCCAGTTTTAAAGAAAACTTTTTTTTTTTTTTCACAGATTTTCTAAACCAGAACAAGAAGTCCATGTCAAGTATTTGGTATTTGGATGAGAGATTGATGCAGACAGATTTCTGGACAACCACAAAAACATTCAAGGCTGCTTCAATTCTTTCGCACAGTCATGAAGATCTGCCTGGTGTGCGGCATTTTAACGTGGCTGTTCTTATAATTCCAAACACTAGCTGTGAACAGCCTCTCCTATGTTCTCTTCTAGAAAGCTAATAAAGCAGAACATGAAGATTTTTTCAGCAGCATACATAAGTTCTGCAGCAGGTCCATAGTTTTGCTGACATTTGCACTGTTACAGGTGATCCTAATTTTTCATGAACAGATTGACTGAAAGCAGTTTCTGTTTCATTAGACCTTTGAAAGGTTCCTTTCACACTGGATATGAGTGAATTACTTTTTCCACTCATTTTGAAAAGACATAATGAAGACCATGCAAACAAAAATTGGAAGAGATGGAAGGGGGGAATGAAAGTTTTGGTTTGAGTTTTCTTTTTCATGACTACAAAGGCTTTCTATCTTGCTCTGTCTTGCTTATTAAGGANGCTTTCTATCTTGCTCTGTCTTGCTTATTAAGGACATGTCCAATTCATGTCCACTCGTCAAATTAATAATCTGCTTTTCATTGTCACAGGMTCATCCTGTTCCATTTGTGCATTACCATAATGTCTCTTTCATGYTGCAATATTTCTGTTGCTAACTGACAGCCTTTTCTTGGGATTTAATCCTTTAGCCACTAAAATTTCACATTCTCCTGACACCCTTGTTCTCTTTTTCACTGTGATAGAATAACTGTGTTTCCTTAATTACCCAGTAACAGTATCGGCACAGGTTACAGTTGGAAATTCTGCATATCATGTGGTGGAAGTGCTACACCCTTCAGAATTTAATATGAAATCACTACTCAGAAGTAGATAAGGCTCATACTTTTTGATTGTTTCCATGCCTTCCTGCATTCCAGCTGTTGGGGCCCAGACCTTATCCATCTTTTAGGAATTCAGTTGGAAAAGCTACAGAGTTCAGCTGCCTGASTCCAAGTTTGACTTAGGTGATGGGAACTCCTGTGAGGAAAGCTGGGAACAAGGTCCTGCCCCGCCTTTCCTTTCAGAACTGCTTGTAAACTGAGACTAAACACTRCCCCAACCTGTGTTACTCTGCAGCTGTGTAGAAGTTCTGTCTGTGCCTGAGCTTGTATGTCTGTGAATCCGATCCAGACTCACTGGTTTGAATTCCTGGCTTGGCCTTGGACCCATCTCGCTGTTGCAGACTTGCTGATCAGCCTCTGAGCTCTGTTCTGACCCAGAGCTGCTGGGTTGTCAGTGATGTTACTGCTCCCATCTGTGCTGCTGTTGTGCTCAGCTCACAGCTCCSTGTCCCTTACAGTGCAGGACTATAATTTCTATCTTCTAAAGCAGAGTTAGGATGAGGATTCCTTCCTGTGATTTTATGTGGGTTTAAATGTACTTCTGAAAGTGACATGCTATCAGTTTGTCAAGCAAAATGTCCACTACCTTCAGTTCTTTTCTGTAAAACAGACTTTTAATTAAGAGGTAAGAAATCCATTGGAACTTARAGAAAACAAACCCTCCATTGTAGGTACCTTTATTCTAATAAGTGAAAGTGTTATTTTTATATGAATATCAGTCTGGAGATGTTCACCTAAGTAATTAAAGGAAGCTTAATAGTTTAGAAAGGAGCAGGTGAAAGTCAGTGAAAGGAAAAAAAAAAAGATTATTTCCTTCATATCACAGGCAGCCAGGTTGATGAAAAAGTATGTTTTTTAAGTCTGATCTTTTTTATTATGTKTTTGGTGTTCAGTTTCCCAAAATCCAATGGTTTTTTGTTCTACAATAAGAAAGAATTATCTTAAATACTTTCCTGAAGCTGAAAAAAATTAGAGCTGCTTCATTTCACTTGTCTGGAGAATCCGTTATCTCATCAAATCATCTTATTTGAGGAAGCCCCTTATCAGATYTTAGTCCTCCAGAGCTTAGTTCTACTTGTTCATGAGCTATTAAAGRCAGTGATGTTCTTGTGCCTCACCCAGTCATGTTTAAGAAATCTTAACTACTTTAATAAATCTGTGAGACACCAGGAAAAGGCAAAGGCTCAGAAGTAGAGTGAAGAAAGCTTGCCTGGAGGCATGAAAACCAGAAGAGTTTMAATGTTTACAAAGTTGGTACCATTATTGTATTGCAAGATTATGCCATCAAATAATTTCTAGTACAGATGTACTTTATTTGCTTATCATGAAAGTTAATTTTATTATTGATTTTGGATTTTATTAAGACTTGGTAGTGGCTTACACGTTTAGAAAATATTTATGTCTTATGCCTTCAAAATCAGTGATGCTGAGAAATGCAAATTATTTCTTTAGTTTTTTCTGCATGTGTTTCAAACATCTTGCAGTTTTTTATAGGTTTTCAAAAAAACTCAGTGTTGGAAATGTCCCAGTAGCTCCAAGAACTGTGTGGGAGAAACCACTTCTCTCATCATTGCTCATTCTGGCCTAAACTGTCCACAATAAAAATGTTAARTGTATCTGTACAATCACTACAGTTTCTGAGTTTCATCTATGCTCTCCATCATTCTGCTTAGTACTGATTAGAATCTCTCCTGCACATGCCATATTATTATTATTGATCTGTGGAATTTATGGAAAAAGTGGTTCATGACTTTTCCTCCAGAGAAACCATCTTTGAGTAAATACAGATTAATAAATTATGAATCTTGTAAGAAGATAGCTAAACACATGTAGGTGCCTGAATGGTGTTTGGAGACATGAGAGATCCAGTTATGGCTCCTGGYTGAGCAGAAAATTCCAAATCTGATCTTGTATAAACAGAGTTTCTAATTTGCAAGTTGAAGACAACAATAATTCTCCAACTCACAGAGGCAGGAAGTTTTGGTACATTAGAACACTCAATATATAATATAAGGGTATTATAAGCAAGAAAGATGTTAGCCTTTCCACCTTGTAAATTATTACATATGTGGGAACTATCTCAACTGAACTGGGTTATGAAGATGATAAATACATTTTTTCTTTCTGCCATTCTCTTTTGCATTACCTACTTTACCCAGAGTTATTTACTTGAGGGCGCTGAGATGAGAGGGCAATAACATCAGTCCAGATGTGCAAAATAACAAATTAGTTATGATTGAAGCCRCCCATGGATAACTGAAATTATTGACCAGCAGTGGTTGCCTGACCTGTATCCATCAAWATGTCAAACCACGTAGAGGTGGACAGCAGGCGTGCACCCTAGAAAGAGTCAGGACAGCATAAATCTCTGATGCTGTTCCATGCTGTTTCAGGTAATTTTGACATAGGATAAATTACAATACTGTTCACCTACAAAAAGATGATTAAAAGCAGCACCAGAACTGGTTTGTTTGTTTTTGAAGTACCTATAATATTAGTTATTAGATAAATTCTCTCATTCTATTGAAAATATTTTTGAGTAAATGAGTATTTTATGACATCCATTCTTCTGCAAGGTCTTACTGAATAGTTATGTAGAATTTGAACATGAATAGTACCGAATAAAGAATTTTTAACAAATCTAAAGAAATTACAGTGACAGCCATACCCCAAAATTATAATGTGGGGTACCCAATTTAATTTAATTTGAATTTCTTTTTCTCTAAATGCACTTTATAAATTATTCATATAATAATCTACTAGCATCTGTCATATTATGTTGATTTAATCTATATTATATCCCCAATGTTACTCTTGCTAGCAAAAATATTGATAACTATGGGTCATAATGTTAGCTTTCTACCCTCATGAAAAAATATTGAAAAAGCACTGAAATGCTCAGGCTTAGCTACTTCCTTGTCTTTTGATAACTCAAAATACAATTGCCAGAGGTTATAAAAAGTCCTGATTTTTTTCAGAACATTTATTACCTCTGCTATATTAATAGCAGAATTTCTTTCCATCTGCTCTGTAAGTAGCAAGCATTCGTGAAGTTTTTTTCATCTACCATCTYAGAACATTGAATCCTAAATTCATAAATTTTCAAGGATGTTGCTGAAATTCCAGTGCCTTATTTAAAAGACCATGGAATTTTACAGAAAATTTTCCATTACCTTCAGTGAAGCAGGTCTCATAACTCCTTTCTTGTTGACTATCATCCCTGACACAGTAGAATAAATTTATGTAGAAAGGAAGAACATTTTCATCTTTATGAGGTTTTTCATTTGGTTAAGTCTGGAATAAGGGAGTTAAACCATAGGAGATCCTTGGGAATTTTTGAGATGTGAAAGGGAGAACAGCAGTGAAATTTTAGCTCTGCCTACTTTTAGAGCATGTCTATCTTCAGTTTATAAATCTGACTTCATTGGATTAACTGCCCTTGTAAATGAATTTTAAAAATTTCCAGTTATTGTGTTTTAACCCCAGCCATAAAGTAAAGTACTTAACAGCTCTCCTGTCTCCTCTACTACCTCCATCCCCAKAGAGGGTGGGGAGGAGAATCACAAAAATTAGGRTCTGTGGGTTAAGCAGTCTTTTTATTAATAGGAAAAAAATAATAATTAAAAGAAAAAGAGGGAGGGGAATAAAACCCAAAGAAAAAATGTAATGAGCAATACAATGCCCAGCCCATTCCCCAGCAGTGATCAGCCCCTTCTGGGCAAATCCCCCCAGTTTGTCACTGGACATGATGCTCTTTGATATGGAACATCCCTTTGGCCAGTTGCAGTCAGCTGCCCTGGCTGTGCTCCCTCCTGGTTTCTTGTGCACCTGCTCGCTGTCAGAGCATGGGAAACTTAAAAGCCCTTGACTTAGGCTAAGCACTACACAGCAACAACTAAACCAGCAGCTTGTTATCAACACTTTTCTTCCGCTAAATCTAAAGCACAGCACTTTGCCAGATACTTGGAAGAAAATTAACTCCATCCCACCTGAAATCAGGACACCAATTCTAAATAATTTGTGCAAAGATTATTGATTTAATTCTCTGCTTTTATACTTTTGTTTTGTGATTCTACATTTTAGATTTTTTACTTTTACATTTTAGCCTGATATTCTTGCATCAAGACAATGGCAAGATAGATAGACAGACACTGAAAAAATAAAATAATAATATCTCAACTTGGACTTTTATAGTTATTTAAACACAAGTCTCCATAAAAATAAATGTTAAACATTGTCCAGTAAATATACTATAAACTATGCAAATTACATTACTAAATTTACTTCCCAGTGCATTTGCCAGATTTTTAACCATGTTCCTTTAATATCAGTAATTGGAGACTGAAATTAACTGACACAATTTTAGTTACTTAGAGGCGATTTTGAGAATAAAGAATGATGTGATTGAGAAAGTTTTATTTGTCTTTAATGTGTCTAGATCTCTGTGACTCCTTCATGAGTAACTGTACATCACTCTTGTATTGAAAGTTTCTTGAATTTTTGCTTGATTTGTCTTGGTATGAAAATCTCATTTTATAGCCTTGGTTAGTCCTCTGTTTATAAATTTGTAGTCATCTAGTGAGGATGCAGAAACAATGGCATTAGACTTAGGTGATCTGCTGCATGCTGTGAATAGCAAATACCAAACAGTGAATACACAAAGCCAGCAGTTTGCAAATAARCTCTGGTGAAAATTATTCTTTCATRTTTCTCAGWGAGTACCTCTGCATGTCAGAGATAATAGAATAAAAAAGCTCCAAATCAGCTCATGAATGATRGAATAACATAATTATAATGGAATAAGAGATATTAATAATGGATAATACTGATATTAAATGCTTTAAGCATTTCTAGTTACCTTCTCTAGACCTACAAATCAAAGATGGTTTCAGTCTGTTGCCTCCATGCTCCCAGACTGTAGTCCTCTATTTCACCCAGTCTGAAGTAAGACTGAAGTAATCAGAGTAATATTCTTTCAGTTGGTCCCAGAGATAGAGTGCCATAGGGGAGGATTTAGTCAATCTCATGGGGATTCCCACTCTTACAGAACTTTTTTTCCCAGGAGCTATGATCAAATAAGCCTTACACTGCATTGCAGGGGATAGAGTGRAACAAAGAGAATAATTTTATGTGAAAAATGACCTAAAGCCTCTCTAGTAGCCAAAAGAAATGGATGGACCAAAGAATGTATCAAAGGAGRAGCAGGTTCAAGTCAGAAACAGAAGAAGACAGACACGTGTGGGAAGAACTTGGGCAGAAATGGATGCAGGAAACAAGGTGTCATACATGAATTAGGACTAAAGCAACACTAAAGAGTGCTAGGAGATGTAGCAAGCTGAATTTTTTAATAATGTGGCTGAGCAAAACACAGAAAAATTAAAAAGGACAGGGTGTTCTTTCTAATTTAACATAAAATCTACATGAATMTGTACAAGGCCCTGACCTCTCCAATGACCATACAGATTGGTGTGCCATTTGTTTCTGAAGAGTCTGCTTGTTTTCCATCCTTCAGCTGCTGTTCTCTGATATTTCCTAGTTTCTSTTTCCCATCTATAACAGGGCTTCAATGTATAAACCAGGTTATTAAATGTGGAGTAGTTAAAGGTAAATCTCATGCCTTGTYGTACCTGAACTGCCTCTTTAAGTTTGTAAATAAACCATTGCYCCTGCTCTGAAAGGACTTTCTGCTTGAATTAACCATCTTGTAATTTGTAGGAAAAACACAACTATGATAATCAGGCAAGCAAGTAGACCATATAATAGTAATAAACTATTACAGGCATCTCACACATTCTTCACACTTGGCTGTCTAAACAAATCAATACAAAAGGAAAGATCTGGTTAAGACTGGTATAAAAAGCTAGTGCTTTATCTTTAAAACAAGTCAAAACATAACAATTCAACTTTATTATGTATAGTGTGGTTTGTACAGATAGCATCCCAACGGCTTTACAGAGGTAGATAACGCTCTTCCAGGGTAAGATAACAATACTAACCATGGAAAGAGAGAAATTATGTCCACAGTCACATTCCTCTATCAGTGGTGTAAATTGAAACTAGCACTACTAAAATCAATATGCTTTACACTGATACAGAATTGCTCAGAGATTAGCATCAAGCCTTGGTTAGGTAGCAGAGAAACAATTTCTTTTCAGTTGAGAATTGAAATGGAGTGGTAAGTCAATGAAGCAGAGACACAGAATGGCAGTTTTCAGACAGCATGAAACTTAAGTGAGGAAAGAAAACATAAAGAAGCAGCAAAGCAATTTAGGTGACATCTATCAGTGTTTTTAAATTTAAGAGGAAAATGTGGAAATGCTAAATAAAACAGTTGTTTGAAGAATRTATGTGCTTGTTCTCACTGTCATGCTGTGGAACTCAATGTGAGTTTTTCATCAGCTTCCAATATTAACTTTGTAAAACAAACTATGGACATGTTGATGGAGGACAGGGAACACTTTAGGCAGCAGAAATGGAAATAAGCAAATGAAATATAGAGCTTTACTGAGAGACAAGACAAAATTATGGARGCATATTTCTTCACTACATAAGAACAACAGTAAACTGCTCAATTCTGTGGGTTTTCTTTATCAAAAAAATAAAAAAGAAAACATTTATCAGGAAACAAAAAGAAAAAGAAAAAATATTTTTAGTGATCTCCAAAAGAGCAAGATAATTTTGAAAGGCTGGAGGYTGAAGTAGCACCACCTTCTCTTAGCAGCTGGTGGATTTCTTGCTAATACCCACATAAACTCTTATGCAGCCCTCTATTCTGACGTGGCCACCAGAAGATGTTTATCAGGCCTGATGCCAGATTCTGCTTCACCACATTGTATTTAGACATTCAAATACAAAACACAAAAAAATACCAAATATCCTCCCCTGTCAGCCTGTCACACACGCCTGCAGAAATCCCACACCAAATAAAATTTGTAGCTACTTGTACCTATAAAATCTATGGCTATCTGTAGCTGAATAATGTGAATTTTGATAAGCTATTTCTCTTTCTGCAGATATGACAAAATTGATATTTGCCTGTCTGACAAATCTAAGAAGCTCCCCCTTAAACATGAGGGACAAATTTCCAGACTTGTGTAAAACTTTTTTCCAMGGATAATTTCTTCTCTATTTAGACATTAGCTGTTTTTTAATTCCAAGTTAGTTGATTATGCCTTTAGCCATTTACCAAGGAAAGAAAATATCATCAAAAGACAATAAAGTTGTTWTTTTCTTTCAACAATTTAATGATACTTTTTTTCTTGTGAGTTTATAAGTACACTTTTTTCCTTGCTCAAGGTGGAAATGATACTCTAGAAGAGCTAAGCTAACAACTAATCATCATGTTTTTGCACAGAATCTGCCATTCTAGCAGTGTGCTAACTCTGTCTCTGATGAGCTTATGATTCTAAAAATGCCAAGCAGTATTCCCTTAAGAAAGGATGCATTTGAGAGATCAATACTTATGCCTGTTGGCCTTGTTGAACAAAGATCAATGCRTGTACAAAAATCAGCCCAGCAGATGTGGCTGTGAAGATTACCAGGCCCCAGAGAGAGGAATGCCTAATGGGGACAGCTATCTGTATAGCTCTAAAGTGTTCCATTAAGCACTGCACTTCACTCTTGTAGGGGCTGTGATACCTCAAGCTGTGCAGTGGTAATCTGTGTTGTGTTTTAGCCTGTTTATGCTGCTCATGTGAAGTTAGRGGTACTTTAGCTATTAGATTCTTCATTCCTTGTCCAACATGGRGCAGTACTCAAGTGAAAATGACAGCTATGCCTAGCTCAGAGAATTCTCCTGGCAGGCCCCAGGAACCCCATAGGGAAAGCACTAACATATAAACCTTTGCCAGCATTTGGCACCTTGAGGTTATTTTGGCCTGTTTTCTTATGTAAGTTGGTATTTGTCAGCTTTCCTGATGGACTTAGAGATGCTATTTAATTTCACTGCATAAGGGAGAGAGAAATCCATTAGCATCGTAGGCCTGTCAATGAGGATTGTGTCACTAGCTAATAGAAACTGCAAATGTGCCAGATTGTTCAGCAGAAACTGAAGGGGCAGGAGACTGCAAGTAATAGGTTCAATGAAATGTATCYTCTTTATTTCTCATAAAAGGTTTTTTTCTTTCAGAAAAACTCATAAAGGCAAACATTTCTCCCTAGCAATCATTCAATGCATAGGGAAAGATGATTCTGAAATASAGCAAAATATAAAATAAAAAATATTGAAACAAACTGAATTCTTAAAGGGAATTTAGGCACCAAACTACTTTTCAAAAGCCAAAATGCCTAATGTGTCAAAACCTGGTAAGGACTGCTCCCCTCAGCATCTGCATTTCTGCCTAAATTGTGTAACACCTGAGACCTGAATTAAATTGCATCCTGGAAAAATGTACAAAGCAGRTATTTCCCTGCTAGAGTCGTGCCAGTAGTAACACTGAGAGAACATCTGATGATTTATGAAGAGCAGTTGGTTTTGCCCAGCTTGTTTTCCTTGATTTTTGAGAGCAAAATTCTRGCTTTTCCATCTATGGCATGAAAGAAGGATTTCAGCTGGGCTCTTCCATTTTTTTCAAGAAAGATCTTTAATAATTAAAAAGCTGGAATCCTGAACTATATGTCTTTTTTCTATTTCTTCCCTAGTGAAACACTTCTGCTTTGTGAAAATTATTTAAGTATTCAATAGACAGGGGTAAAAAGAAAATACTAACTGCCTGATTTGGCAGCATTCTTGTGGGAGAGTCAGGCTCAGATCCTTTYTCTGGTGATCACTCAGTCTGCTAGAGAAAGCAAAGCAGCTTGAGTGGGACAACGTTCTTCTAGAAGAACCAACATAAAGAAAGCAAAAGATACAACAAACACTTAGTGTGAAAGAATTAGGACACCATAACAGAGTGGTCTAGGTAGAGCTCACCATTGCATAGCTGGAATTCCTGTATTAAAGAAAAAAGGGAGAAAATATTTTTATAGATTTCATTCTGTATACATAGGGTAACAGGATAAATTAAAAAAAAGATGAACAGAGATAAGAGTTCTGCCATATTGGAAGAAGGTCTAATATGATATTCTCCGTCAGACAAATCACAATACAGTCCTGTAATTTTCTTTTTATTAGGGAGAGGAGGTCTGGAATCAAAGTGTTGGTGGGAGCAGCTGATAATGCAGGAGACTCTTAACCTTGAAACTTTTCCAGATAATTTGGTTTTCATCCTTGGCTGCTCAACATTAGTGCAGTACAATTATGAAGACATAAACATCACAAGGACACCTGGCACACAGCCTGTCACAATGAGTTAAAYTTGGGTATTCAATTCCCTGAGCAACCATGGAAGGAGAATGGGCCACCTCATCAGAATTCAACTGTGTCAGTTTAGGGGGAAGTGAGGATGGGAGGAGTYGATCCATCAAGCTCAGGTAAGACCCAGCCAACCTTCTACTTTCATTCAGGCAGTAGAAGCAGATCATAAAGGGACCTGTCAAGTCCACAGTCAAATGAACTCTAAGAGAGAACCTGGAAGACACCTCAGCTTGGACCCAAATACTTTTTTTCCCCTCCAGTACAAAGGCTGCCGTTTTCATGTTTTAAATGACATGGTTATAAATCACATAAAGCAGCAAATTGGGTAGGGAATTGAGCATTTAATTTTTTTTTCACACCTTTAGCAAGTTGGAGGTGAGGAATAGTGTTATTTTGATAGACAACTAAGCTGCATCCATTCAGGGCCCTTCATTATCATGTTAATATTGCTTCCCCTCTCCTTTTTCCCACACATAAGACTTAAAAATTTTAAATTGAGGGAATAGTTGCTACTGATTAGTAAATTAAATTTGGATTTTCAATGATATTTTCATATTATTATAATGTAATAATTCGTGAAGTGAGAACTTTGCTGAATATAATAAAATGCTTAGAACCATTACTAGAGATTTTGGGCAATTCTTTTTGTTTCATTCTTAATTAATTATTAAAGATGTTATGTTTTCAAGCACTTGTAAGAAATAGGGTTTTCTTACCACATTGGGGGAAAATCTAATTCTCATGTCATTTAATGGTTGTGCCATGTCAAGGTATCTTCACTGACTTCATTTAAGACTCAGTGTTATGAAAATCATTAAAATTATTAAAARCATTAGCAAAATATAGAAAACTTGTTAAAGGGACAATATATTTTTTTCATCACTGTTTCTCCAACTCTTTTCTCTATCTAGATTGCTTTTTATACACCTTCCTTCTTTCTCTTTCCATTTATTTAATTCTCTCCGTACATGCTTTTACACATATTTTCATCCTGTGTATATATTGTCAGCATATACATATCCTGGATATGGCTTAAAATTACCATATTGCCTGAGCTATCCAACCCACAAAATAACAAAAAATATTTTATAAACATGTCATTCAAATATGCAGTCATATGGTAAGCTTCTTTGTTAACTAAACTTAAATTTTATCTTGCACTTACTGTTACAATTGTTCTGATATTTATCTTTACATACAAAGTAATATTTTAAATGGTAATCATCAAAATTCAGCCATAATTTCTGAATAAAAGGGTGTTCCTTAGTTTAGTAATTTTCTAGATAATCACATTAATGCTTGAAGTTGTTTAAGAAGTGACAAAATGTGACAGCAAAGTTTTTCAAAATAGCAAGTAATCACACTTAAGGACTGTGTTCCTCCATAAATTAACAGGAGTTGTCTTTATTGCAATTAGTTGTTCTCTTTGCAGCTCAGCTCTGCCTCTTTTGCAAGAATTAAAAGGAAGTGGTGCTAGTGAGGGTGAATATGAAACTCAATATATGTAGGAAAAGGGGGTGAAGCGAGGAGAKGAGATGTGTCAATGCTTAGTTTCATTACTAGAAGAAACTAAGGCAGAGAAAAATAAAACTAACCACCTGAATACTTCTACTTGGGTTTTAGTTGACTGACTTACACATAAATGTTTTCTGAAGAAAAAATATTATTATAGTGTATTGTGGAAACTGTCTTTTATCTTAGTATCATTACTGTAACTAGAATATATGGTTTATTTTCTGTGAAATAGACTTTTCATCTCAAAAACAACTGTGTTGTTTAATGATATCTTGAGATCACCAAGTTTATATTCACTGCCAGGTAGATTTCCAAAGTGACACAATTTTCCATTCTGGTGGTCCATGCCAAGGGTTTTGTTCTCTGTGCCAGGGCACAGTGTTTCTAAGGTGACTGGATCTGGAAGGGAGCTAACAGATGTACAGGGGAAGGAAGCCAAGGGTCCTTCATGAGACAGATAAACTGAAAAAATTGCCACATTTATAGAGGAAATCTAGGGGCCACAGAAGGGCTGAAAAATCAGAGTCTGAGAGGCTCATGTGGCAGCTGTTTCATTTCATGCATGGTGATAGGAGAAGAGAGTGGGGAAGCAGGGAATGCTGATGCAGAGTGAAATTGGCCTGTCACTTTCAAAGCACATCAAACAGAATGCTGAAGAGAAAATCAGTTTCAGCAAAAGCAGTAGAGCCTGTAGAACCCATTACTGCCTGGGACCTTCCAGTTCTGATGAGTTTATGCAAGTTTTTATAAGCCCTTCTATTCAATGGGAAGTTTGGAGTTTTCATCTGATGGGAACTAATGTGAGATCCTCTTTATCTTTCATGAACTGGACATTGCATGTTTTAGCCAGCTATAGTTATGGTTGCTCAATGGTTATGATAGTTTTAATATATATTTTGTCCATCTTCTCCAGAAATCTTCCCCTACAGAGACAGGAATAAAAATATTTTTCAGCAAGTTACTGCTGTTCAGCGACAAAGAAAACAGAGTTATGGTGCACTGGTGAGAAAGATCCATGTGAATTTTATTATTTTTTATTTACATTATTTACATTAATTATTTTTTAACCTTGATTATTTGCATAGGTGTATTTCTTGTAGGACACTGCTTCATACATACACATACATGAAAACTAAACTTAACTTTTGTTTCTGTATTCTGTGATAATTTTCTAAATAYCCTATGTTCCAGGTCTGACAACTAATACTGCCCTTCCTTGTGCTTCTCTGTTATGCTGTTATTCTTTTAAACACTTGCTTCAGCACTGCTGCCTCCAGCACTTGTCTACCTTGGTGATGAACTGATGAGCACAGTGGAAATATGACGAGCASAGAATTACTAATATGCCCTTTCACAGAGCTGGTGGAGGTTGAATCATGATTTACAAACACTTAGTGACACCAAAATTAGTTGTATTTTTAGGAAGAGTTTTCTTTATCTTTTTAGGCATTGACTGTCTTAGACTTTAATGGAAAGTATCTCCTTTGGTTTCCTAATGTGAAAATTATGGTTTGTTTTTTTTTTTAATTCTTCATCAATGGGGATAGTAAGATTGTTTTATGTCTTAAAGAAATGTGTGCAATAATTTCCATTTGATATTTACTTATGTTCACTGAACTTTTTATTCACAGCCCATAATATGTAATGGGGTGCTAGGCACTATCAGAGCGTGCTTTTTACTCTTATTTTGGGCTTATCATMATTTTGTGGTATGCTTTGATGTTTCCAAGCAAAGCATTCTTTATGCAAGTTRCATTAAAATTCTTACAAAATCAGTCAGTAAATTACACAAAGAGATTTYGTATTAACTGTTAGAAAAGTTTATTAAAAAGTATTGGTTAAAGAAAAAAATAAGCATGCTTCACTTTGTTTACTTATCTCAAAATAACATACTCAAAATGCCCACCTTTTTCTAGATGACTCATCACTGTCCAGCTAAATATATTGACCAGGAGTTTGATATACCTCATATCTCACATTCAAAAGAACAAGATGGACTAAAAATCAGCTTTTATATCCCATCACATCCTTATCGTAATTCTACTTCCTTGGGGTTTAACATACTTAAAAATTCTTTCTTCCCTATCAGCATTATAAGCTTTTAACCTACTTGCTGTTCCTTGTGTGTATCCTCTTTATTTTTCTATCACCTTCATGACTTGTACCTGCAAATACACATCCCTTTGCCCACTCACATGCTGAAGTAAAATGGCTGTTCTGTGCCATCACTGTGCATTTCTCTTTCCTGCAGGATAGAGAAATGGGGAACCTTGCTGATAACTTGTTTTGGAAAATGAGGATGTTGAAATAGTGATAGCTGTTAGAGGGGGCATGTCAGTATAATATGGGCTGTGAGGTATAACTAGAAGGGAACTAAATTTTTGCTGTGATCACAATTTCAATGAAAATGAATTTTACTGCCTTTGATAACAGTGACCAACTTATGCATAGCACTTTATGTCATTAACATAAATACAGCAAGAATCAAAACATCTATGAACAGATTATATAGGACAGTAGGTCATATTGTTCACAGTATGTGTTTGACCTGGTAATTGATAGATATTCCAAAGTAATTTACCATTAGTCACTCAATTCAATTATTCAAATAGKTTATTCAATAACATCTTTTATGAAAAATAAGATAATTCAATTTAAAGTAGAAAGCATTTCACAAATAAATTATTGGTTTGATTTTCCAGAGTGGCTGTATTAGTGAAATAAGAGGCTTTTTTCTGCTTAAAAAAAAATCATTTTTATTCAGAAATTTACTTGAGGAATAAATTGATGTATCCCTYGCTTTAAATGCAACTTTTTAGTTTGAATTTTACCACAATAAACTTAAGATTGCAATTTGGAAAACCAGGAATCCTTAAAATGTAATTCTGAGACCATTCCACCTTCTTTTAAAAAAATMATTTTGTGTGTTTAGCGTGAGAAAAGAAGGTATACAAATTCATTAGGTTAGCGTGAAAAGGTTTTGGTAGTGGAGTTCTGCAAACATGTCTTCTTTGAGAGGCTGACCAAAGTTTCACCTATGTCCAAGAGTATCTATGCAAGATGATTCTGATGGATTCACCATTAGCCAAGGCTGAGCTCATSAGTAATGGTGGTAGAACCYCTGSGATAACATAKTTAAGAAGGAAAAGAAAACAACTAGTGCACAGAAGAAAATATCAGCCAGAGAAGAGAAGACTGAAAATGTGTGAGAAATAACTATGAATACACAAGATCAGTGAAGAACAAGGGGGAGGAGGTGCTCCTGGYCTGGAGCTGAGTCCCCTCCAGCCYATGATGAAGACCATGGTGAGGCAGCTGTGCCCTGCAGCCCATGRGGGTCCATGCAGGAACAAAGATCCATCTAGATCCTGTGGGGAGCAGGTGGAGGCCTGAAGGACATTTTGGCACTCTGGGGAGCCAGTGCTGGAGCAGGGTCCTCACAGGACCTGTGGCCACAGGGAGAGGATCACACACTGGACGGGGCTTGCTGGGATGACTTGCATACCCCAGGGGACTCATGCTGCAGCAGCCTGTGCCTGAAAGACTTCAACCCATGCAAGGGACCCAGGCTGGAGCAGTTCTCAAGGAACTGCAGCCTGTGGGAAGGACTCATGTTGGACAAGTTGATAGAATCATAGACTCATTMAGGTTGGAAAAGACCTCCAAGATCAAGTTCAAACATTGACCAAACACAATTACGCCAACTAAACCTTAGCGCACAGTTGTTTATTAAGCACTTCCATAGATTGTTACTTGGCCAGTCCCCTGAGGAGCCTGTTCCAATGCTCAAGAGTCCTTTCAGTGAACAAACTTTTCCTGATATACAAGCTGAGCTCCCCTGGCACAGCTTGAGGCTATGTCCTCTTGTCCTGTCACTAGYTGTYTGGCATTRGAGGCCAATCCCCACCCTGSTTGCWTTCAGGTAGTTGCARAAGGTGATAAAGTTTCCTCTGAGACTCCTTTTCTCCAGGCAGAAAAATCCCAGCTCCCTCAGCCGCGCCTCGTGAGACTTTGACTCCAGGCCCTTCATGACCTTTGTTYGCYCTTCTCTGGACACAYTCCAGCACCTCAAAGTTTGTCTTGTCCTGAGGGGACCASAACAGAACACAGAATTCAAGGTGCAGCCTCACCAGTGCCAAGTACYGGGGGATCATCRCTTCCCTGGTCCTGCTGGTCACACTGTTGCTGATACAGGCCATTGGCCTTTTTGGCCACTTGGGCACATGCTGGCTCATGTTTGTCAACCAGCATCCTCAAATCCTTTTCTGCTGAGRCATTTTCCATCACTCTTCCCSAAGCCTGTAGCACTGCACRGGATTGTTGTGACACTTTGCYTTATTGAAACTCACWCAAGTGACCTTGACAYWTGGATCCAGCCTGCCCAGATCCCTCYGTAGGGCCCTCCTACTCTCCAGCAGATCAACACTCCTGCCTAACATAGTGCTGGTTGTGAACTGTCTGAGGGAACACCCAATCCCCTTGTCCAAATAATTGATAAAGATATTAAAAACAGGACTGGCACCAATACTGAGGCTTGGGGAACCCCACTGGAGCAGGGGAGTAGGGTGAAGAGGAAGCAGCAGCAGCAATGAATGATCAACTGGCCAGAACCCTCATTCTTCATTTCCCAATCACCTGTACCAYTGGAGAGGAGGAGGTAGAGAGATTGGGAGTCAAACTGAGCCAGAAATAGAAGAGAAGGGTAGGGGGAAGGTGTTTTTAAGATCTGTTTTCAAGATTTTAAGATTTAAGGGTTTTTTTCTCATTATCCTATTCTGCTTTGATAGCTATGGTAATAAATTAAATTCTTTTATCSTGGGTCAAGTCTGTTTAGCCTATGACTGTAATGTCAGCCCACAATTCTTTCGTTGTATTTCTCTCCTCTGACAAGCTGAGGATGGAAAARTGATAGAGCAGCRTTGGTGGGCACCTGGCCTACAGCCAAGGTCAAACCACTACAAAAGCATAGAAAAAAATGCCCTTTATAATGTATTACTATAATGTATTAAATTCAATTTATAAGSTGGTTTAAGTGGCTCAGTTTTGGGCCATTCTAGAAGACCAGACACAAGCAATGCCTTTTTAATAACTTTCTTCCTTTGATGCTATCCTCTATATTTTAGCTTACTTTTTACATTTCTCACCTTCCTTCTGCATGCCAAACGGAGCAAAAAGTATCCTTAAAGTACATCAGAAACCACAAAAACATATTCAATCTTGGAGTAATTTGGAAAAAACCTTTAATTTATGTGGTTCCAAAAGATCAGTTCTCGAGCCAAAGTTTGAATAGTATGTATTTAACTAACCTAATGAAATATACTGTGGTCATATTATTTTTACTGAAATGATTGTTCACTTCCCAATTCGACTGCCTTTCTGGCATATCMATTCAGCTTCATGTATAAAAACTGTTGGTATAGAGTTTTCTAATGTCTATTTATTCATAATTCACTTATTTTGACCCCTCCCTTCTAGTTCTAACCTAAAAGTCTAGTTTTAAAATTAACTCAAAGCATACATGTCATCTTTTAATCATAAGGAGCCTATTCCTAACAAGGTGGTTGGTTAAAGGTCAAAACCTCAGTGTCAGTTGAAATAAATATGTCATTAGAGCAAAGGTGTTATTTTGTTCTGACTTCTTTGGGATTATCTCATGAAGTCTTGATTTTACTCGCAGTGAAAAAAATCAAAGGGAAGAACTTTTGTATTTCATAGGGCAGGTAAAACTTGGTTTGGATACTGTCACAGTGGAGTGACAGCTCTTGCCCTGCAGCTGCCAGGATCTAATTACACCTAGGCTCAAAAAAAAAGGAATTGTGCAGCTGTGTGGAATTAAGAAGTCTCAAATTGTATCCCACTTAGACCTGGAGGCTTGTGGGGGTATCAAGGAGTGATTATTGTAATTTTCTAATGGTATTGGAGCAGGGTAAGGATAAGGTAAGGAGTGCGTGTCTGAATGCAGTTATTTTAACTGACTTCAGAAGTGACAAATCATAATGTGCCTAAACTGCCATGGTAGGAGTTGACCAGATCCAGGTTAGACTGGAAGCCAAAGGAACTTGCAGTGCACCCAAGTCATGTTCCTAAGGGAAGTATTTTGTACAGTGACATTGCTACGGGGAGTACATGGAGCATGCAGTGGGAAGGGAGGATCAGAATCAGAGTCCCTGCTTTGAAGAGGTACCACTGAACTGCAGGATGTAGTGAGATTCCTTATTCCTTATTTTCTCACTGGCCTTCCCACACTGTGCAGGTTGAAACTGAGAAATGATGAGACCTTTCATACTTTTGGTTTTAATTGGATAGGCAGAGCACGCTTTTCTTTAAAACTAAAACCATAGCTATAAGCTCCAGAGGTTAAGGACTTTTTTCTCATTTGTTGGATCAATAAATGTATGCTAGTCAGCAGGAGGAAAAAGATCAGCTCCTTTTAGAAGCACTCATCAGCCTGGACATCACTATGTATCAACATTGCTGTATGGCTTTGAGATTGAAACTGCTGTCACGTCAAATCAGCTTGAAATGAAGGAGTTTGCATCACAATACTTGCATGTCCTAGTGCTAAACAGAAGAGATTGAATCCAGACAGCCATCTCTTKCCTAAGAAGAGGGAAAAAAGGATATGCTTTGCTTTTCCTTGAAGTAAAGTTATGCAATATACTGTATGAGATATTTTCTATGTATAATTTCTTACACTTAGAAAAAAAAAAAAAATTTGCTCGGTAGTCCAGGTGGACTTTTTAGGTAGAAGCTATAATTTTTCAATTTAAACTTCATAAATTTTGAACTATATCTTAATTTAAAAAAACCAAAAACAACCTGGGTCTGCATGTTCAATGAGCTGCCCAGGACTCTAGAGATCTCTCATTACTGTCCTGGAATCACCCCGACTTTCCTACATGGGTCCACGCTGAATTGTGTCTTTCAGTTTTCTTTCCTCTACAGTTGAATGTTGCAATTTTCCCAATAAGAAAGCATTGTCATGTAAATTATTTTCATAGCCTCCCATTATTTGGTTAAATGTTTAATTTGTGAGGGGTTTGTGTATTTAGAAACCATACAATCTAGAAGCAAATGGCCTTTACAGAGTTTCTGTCTTGGTAACTAATATTTTGTTATCTGAAAGGTCTTTTACCCTTTTGCCAGGGAGCTCTTCCTCTCTGGTTATATTTATTTAAGGGTTAATACCAAAATCCAACGAGGTTGATCCTTTCCAAAAATAGATTCCTGCTCTTAACTTTTTATTCCCAGGAATGTTCCCAGAAAGAATATGTATTTACAGGAAGAAAGCACAGGACAGCTGTAAGTTTGTTACTGCAAAAGCATTCTAAACATTACTGAGTCTTGCCCAGTTTCTTCAGTCAGGTTATTTCATGCACTGAAGCTTTCTTGTTCTTTAAGGGTCAGACACAAATAGAATTGCCAAATGAGCTACTGCATAAATCAGTGCTTTGAACTTCCTTCTCTTATTGTTCACTAACAATGCAACAGTAGCTGAGACCAGATGCTCAAGGAGACAAGTGGCAAAGAAGAGCTCATATGTTATTTCAGACTTGATCAGTTAACATTTATCTTCTTGCTAAAATTCTTTGGGCTTTATCTGCTTATGTCTAATTGAAGAAAAAAGGAATTGACTGAGACAATGAGGCTTTGGCAGGTGATTTGGGTTAAAATAATAACTACTGCCAATACTGGCTTCATATTGCTTAGTTAAGATTAACTTGCTTTTCCTGAGGCCATTTATATTACAGGTTTAATTCTGATGTTAATCTTCTCTCAAAACTTGTCTCTAATTTGCAGAAATGACCCTGTTTGTTATTCAAATTCAGAATGCTTCTTTATGATTATGGTTACAGCTATCTCACTATCAAATTTCATCCAGGTAAAGATGCCAGTTTCAAACCACAAACAACTTTTCCTCCAGTGTTTGAAATGTTCCATCTATTGAAAAGAATGTCTAGGTAATACTGAAAATATGGTGAAAAACTTTTCTAGTTAAAAGTTTCAGAATTGTCATACAGTTAATCACAGCTTAATTTACAAAAGAAACCACTACTTACATTGACACCTAAGTAAGTTTCTAAGAAATCACATTGCATATTTGGTTAGAATAGTGTACAATTAATCAATAATTTGGAATACAATGCTTTATAGAGTAACAAGATTCTGTCTAAAATTCCACACTTCATGAAAAATCTCTTGAATTGACATAGCCACTTTACCTGAGATTACAAAGTTGTTTTTCAAAAAAATGCTTCATTTTTCTTTATGATTTTCAATGTTTTTATTAGGATTAGGGGTCCAGGTCCAAATGTAGCCACCCTGAATACAGCGAGGATAATTCCCTGATTTGATACCTGGAATTAACCTAACTAAAGGATGTTCATCTACATCTAAATCAGACTTTGGTCTTCAAATTCAGAAATTTGTAAGTATTTAATAGGTAGCTTAATTCTTTATTGATATCACTCTTTACAATGACTGATCAGTAAGACAAWACAGTAGCAGTAGCAGTGATATGAATACTTGTAGTAACATTTTTGTAAAAGATGCATTTCCTTTTTGAGTATGTTGTTTTCAAAAAGGGAGCTGCTGAGAAAGCACTTCTGTGCAGTAAATTAGGGTCTTTGCAAGCAGAAATTCCTTTTAAACACTACTGAGTAATAATCAGTAATAAGCAATGATACTGTGACATAATTCCCTTCTGCTATGAGTTATAATAGAAATTATAATATATGAGTGCAATAATGAGTACATCAGTATCATAGTGCACCTGGTTTTGTCAATTCAGCCTTTCCAACAATGGAAAACTGTGCTAATAGTATCTGGGAGATACAATTCAAGTGTTACACTGAATTTTATTTACCTTAGTATTTCACATTGTGTTTAGCAACATTTTTCTCTATTCATATTCTCATAGAATAATACAATTTAAAACATTTATTTATATAAATAAATGGGGGTGGGTTATTTATAGAAATAAGTGGGGGTTTTATACAGAGCAATCTTAGTAAGTAACATAGGACACTCCTAAAGGAACCAGAATCAGAAGAGAGGGTTTAACTGGAAGACAAGAGGAATACGATTTAAACAAGCTGTCAAATCAGGAGTCTTGATAGCAGAAAAGTATAAAAGCATAGGGTATGCACACGTAGGGCTAAAGAATAATGTCCAAGAGGTGTGAGGGAAGTACCTTTAGCAAAGGGATACCATACTTCCACAGGTTTCAAACTTTACTATGTTACCAAATCATGGAAAAGAATTTTTGGCAAATGGCTGTAAATTTTCTTATATTCTTTCTAGACAGATGTTTATGTAAAATCACAGACTTTGATGTATATTTCTGATTGTTTTCACATTTTCTCTGCTTTCCAGAGAGGTAGAAATAATTTTTTTTTCTCCTGTTTCTTTATCTATAGCCTCCCAGCAATTCATACTAATGTATTCAGCAAAGTTTTTGTGACAAACCATGTGCTAAATRRTGTGYATCATTTCAACCTTGAAGGCTTAGGAAAGACTTTTTTTTTGTTTGTTTGGTTGGTTTGGTTTGGAGGTTTTTGTTGGATATTTTTGTTAGCTAGTATGCTTTTTTTTTTTAAATAAAACCACTTTCTGTATCATGGACCTTTTCCTCTCTTAATTATTTTAAACTGTCTCAATGATAATCATCAGGGGATGGAAGAGCAATTTCAAATCCTAACTGTGCAGTAGTTTGGAATAAAAAACTCTTGATTACATATTTAAATTTTAAATCCTTGGGTCCATTCAATTGTTTTCTTATCACAAACGAAAAGGCTTATGTTTAATAAAGTTCATCTGGCTTACATCTTTACATCAAGGAAAGTCTGTTTGAAATGTAATATCAGATTTCTGGGGCCACTTGAGTTGCCTTAAGACAAAAAGTTTCTGCAATCCAAACAATCTCTAAAAAGGCAGTGTTATACACATGCTAAATAATGAATTACTTCAGATGTGAAAGTGCCCTTCATTTACTGTTAGTTTTCATAAAGTAAAACATCTCTTTGCAGGATGAACATTTCTAGAGTAATAGTTTTAAAGCATCTTGTCAGGTGGCATGTGAAAGGACATGAGTCCTGCAGAGAAGGACAGTTCTCTTTTCAGAGTGCATTTCCCATACACTTGCAAAATTATCCTTCTTCCTTCCAACTCAGTTCATCAGCTGCATTTAAGTCATCTCCCCACTATAAATACAGTTATTTTATTATTGTTGCTGACATTCTCTTCCATCCCCTAATTTAGTATTTAAATTCGTAGCTCTAAGTGCAGTGGTTTCAGTAATATCAGCAGGGCCAAGCTAGGTTAAAACAAAACAAAGGACCCTGCAAGATTTGATTAGTTTGCTCCCAGATGCTGCAGTCAGGGAGAGTTTTGCAGAAGAGCTGCTGGGTGGGCTGGATATAGCACTTGAGGACAGAGTGGGCTGCCTGGTTCCAGGTTTCCCTGTTGATGCAGGTTAATCCAAATAGACAGTTTGACATCACACAAAAAATTAACAATTTAACAGTTGAAAGCAAGTAAATTAGAAGAATTTATAAGAATGAAGAGTAAAAAAAAATATATATATATATATATATATATATAAGAACAAGTAATGCACAATAAAATTGATCAGCATGTGCTGACCAATGCCAGACCCTTTCCCAAACACCAATCAGCTCCTCTTCCAGGTAACTCCTCCATTTTATATACTGTCCATCACAGCATATGGAATATCCCTTTGGCCAGTTTGGGCCACCTGTCCTAACTATGGTCCTCACTCTCAGCTTTTTGAGTTTGTGGTTTTTGTACCTCCTCACTTGCAGACCATAAGGCGCAAAAAAGTCCTTCCTTCCTTCCTTCCTTCCTTCCTTCCTTCCTTCCTTCCTTCCTTCCTTCCTTCCTTCCTTCCTTCCTTCCTTCCTTCCTTCCTTCCTTCC
>CADDXX010000793.1:61103-133398 GCA_902810485.1 Alauda arvensis
TCCTTCCCTCCTTCCTTCCCTCCCTCCTTCCCTCTCCTTTCTGCTCCCACACTGTTAAAAATCTTCTCAGCTCATTGGATGTGGCTGGAAATGTCTTGTTGAAGGTGAGATGTCATTCTGCAGAGACTCCATGCTCTGCTACATGGTGTTGCACAGGTCATCCTGTATCCATCTGTACTCTTTCAGCAGCTGGAGAAAATGTGGACGAATGGACTGTAGAAGGTACAGTCTAGGATGACAGAATGTTTAAAACAGAGATTGTTTTTAAAAGAAATGAGAGGAAAAAGTGAAGATCAAGTTTCAACCTGTGGGAGCCAGAAACTCCAAGTACTGCTCTTAAATAAAATAGAGAGGCTGAAGCAATTGTTGTTCCATTGATTGGAAACACAGCTAAGCCATACTGCTGGTATAGATTTCTTTAGGAAATACCACTCAAATCTGTCTRTAAGTGGTATGATATCTTCTTTTCCACTGACTATGGAACAGCTGGAGAGGTCTGCAATGTTGCATAGTGTTCTCTAGAAGATCACAAAATTAATGAGCCAAATGTGTGTATCCATGTGTGCCTCAATGAGATAACCACAAGAAACTTTATTCTAAAGGAGGATAAGAGTCTAAGGACCATTTAAAATTCCTAAAGTCTTGAAGAGTATTAAAGGAATCTACAAAATAACCTTTCTCACTTGGCTCATAAGTCTTTGACTTTTAAAATATTTCTAGGTAATAGGTTTCTTTAAAATAGCTGGAGATCTTTTATTCATCTGGTGATTCTGATGAGTTGAAAAATGCATGRTTTTATCACACAGCTCATGTGCCAGTAAGATGTTTTTATCCAAAATAAAATTAAGTGTATTTAAAATAAAATCAAGTGTTTAAAGCCCCAGCTGTCTGCTAGAATGTAGGACCATTGATCAGAAAACAAGCAACAGTACAAATAAATAGTTATTAACAAATGTTAAACACACAGCTTATGGCCTTGTTGGGAAGAAGTTTATCTTCAAACCAATTACACACTGAATTTATACATCTGAACAAAAGCAAGTCCTGACAATTTTGCAAATCATGAGCACAAGAAGGCTTTCCAACTCCTCCAGAGCTGTGATGGCTATGTGTACTGAGAAGCTTGCTGAGGAGAATATATCCTACTGAACATATACACATAATCTCACTTTGATGGTATCAAGTATGACTGTTTTRGATTGCTTAAAATGTCTGCCAACATTCTGTTTACAAATATCTCAAATCTAAGAAGGCTTTAGAGACGTTGGGTATAAGTTTTTTCTGTAGTCTGAAATCAGAGCCAGAACCCAAATGCCATGATTTAGGGAGCTTTTTTATCTAGCTGCWATTAATCACAGACAGATGCTTATGTCCTGCTGAAATCTATTTTTATACCACCCTTAAAGAGGACCTGTAAGAAAGCTGCCTCCCACTTACCTTCCATCTGCAGAACCATAATGCAGATACTGAAAGCTGTCTCCCATGAGACCTGATGACATTGCTTGCAGCCACGGCACATTACAAAATCAGTAATAACTTTGGTTATTCCTGTTTGGCTTGACATGATGGCAAAGTATGTTACTGTTTTGATACTCATCAGCTATTTGTGGGAAAAGAGCCATAAATCCATATTCTATTAAGACACCAGCTAAAATTTCACAAGCAGAATGAGTCTGGGTACTGGCAGATCATAAGATCAGAAACAGAGATTTTCCAGCAGACTGCTAAGTCCTGAGAATTCAAAGACTGCACAGAACCTATGCAGCAGATGGAGAAAGATTGCTCCTTGCTTCTCATTACCTTGTATAGGACGACAGGAATAGCTGCTAGACAACTACTAGGAACTGTCATTGCTTTTATTTTTTTTAAGAATAGCCACCCAATAGCAGTCAAAATTTTAAAAAATCATCTGCCTAGACTGATAAAATATGATTCTGACTTTATTAGTCTGCACGTCACTGTGCTTATTAAACTTAAGTGTTTGGCAATGCCATGAGTAAGAACTTTTAAAAGAGAGGGAAGCCTTAAGAGGAGCTACTGAGGCCACTTGGTTGTTCAGCCTACGGAAGAGGAAGCTTAGGGGAGACCTCATCACAGAATCACAGAATAAGCTGAGTTGGAAGGGACTCACAAGGATSACCGAGTCCAACTCATCTTCCTGCACAGGAGAATTCCAAGAGCCACAACATGTGCCTGAATTGTCTAAATATTTGCTGAACTCTTGTCAGTCTTGGGGCTGTTACCTGGGGAGCCTGTTCCAGTGCCCAACCACCTTCTGGGTGAAAATCTTTTTCTAACAGACAACCTAAACCTTCTCTGACACAAATCCAGGCCATTCTCTTGCAACTCTTCACCAGGGAGAAGAGATCAGTGTCCCCCCCTCTGCTTCCCCTCATGAGGAAGCTGTGGGAATCCAGAGAGGTCCCAGTTGACTGGGAGCTGGTGATCATTGTTCTGATTTTCAAAAGGTCAGAAGGAGGGCCCTGGAAACTACAGGCCTGTTAGTTTCATTCAGCACCTGGTAAGTTAACCCTTACAACTGAAGATATTCTATCATTCTATAAAATAATATATTATTTTTAACATTAAGACAAATTCTGAAAGATGTTTTAAAGAAAGACCGGGGATGTATGGATAAATACTTACATTTGATCCACAAAGTAATGGAAAACATGGGGTTTAATAATATCTTTTCCCTATAATTGTMTGTATATTATAATATGTTAATATATTTCAGTTGTGCTATTTCTCATCTGGTCTGTTTAAAGTAAATGTCAGCATCTATTCCCATCTTCGGTGTTAGATAGGACAAACATAATTATCTTTTCCTTGCATTCTAAACAGGTTTTTCTTATARGCAATTTTGTTTGTTAACTTGAAGGAAGTCCTAGGCTTCTCAGACATGTAAAGCTGACATTTCCATGATAAGGCAGGAAGTTGGTTTTGTGATTTTAATGATTAATTTTCAACTTTAGCAAATTCAATTTCCTACTCACAGTAAATCTGCATTTATTGCATACTCATAGGTGAAACATTGTAAACAATGAAAGATAGGTTCAGGATTTTGTTTTCAATAACCTATGGTAGAAACTTYGCCTTTTTTAAGTTATAGGCTCGAGCAAACTAACTAACTTTTTCACAACTCCTGCCTAAATTCCCGCCTGAATCTACCAGATTTTATAGTAAGGCCATACCTGAAGATTATTCTTTTTTTTTATTTTAGAATAGTGCTTAGGATCATTGGTAATGAATAAAATCTCTCTTCATTTGTGTCTAGACAAACAGAAAAAAAAGTCAATTCTCCTGTCTCCTAGTAAGCTTATGCCTCTGCATATGTATCTTTATATTGAACACTGCCTAAATTTCTGATTCTCCCTAGTCAAAAAAMCAAAACAAAACAAAACAAAAAACCCACACAAAACAAACAAACAAAAAAAACAGCCAAAACCCCCAACTCTAAAGAGTGGAAAGAAACAGTTAAGTAGGGAATAGATTTCTCATTCATACAGACCAGCACTTTCCTTTTGAATAAAATAACTAGGGAGTATTGAAAGTAAAAATTGATAGTSTGAAAAAGACAAAATGAGGTGTGATGTGTATAGGCACTCTTTGACTGATACAAGAATTTGTGGAGGATAACAATTTCAAGATTATCTAGGCATATTTCTGAGGAAAAAACCCTCATCTAGAGTTATTAAATGCCAGTGATTAACTGTGAGGGCTGTGACATTCCACGTACGGTGTGGAACTCCAACTGACTAGTRTGGGGAGAACTGAAACAAGCAATGCTACCACCTGTCTACCCTTCTCCCATTATCTATTATAATCCATTCTCCTGTTGTGCAAAGGAGAGTTGGATAGATGGTCCCTTCCAGCCTGACCTGGAAAAGTCATCCTTTCATCTTATTTTCCTTTTATAATATGCTATATCATCACATCCGTGGAGTGAAATACCATATTTGCTAGAATCATGCACAGAAATATGAGTAGCTGTCTAATAGTCTATTGTTCAGGTAGATACATGGACACACCAAGWGAGTTCCTGTTTCCAGCTGTCTAGAAGATCATGGGAAAAAGAAATATCTGCTCTGCAGTGCAGTTCCTACATCCATATTGTCAGACAGAGTACCATCTCACTTCAGCTAAAGTATTGAAAGATTTATTTTTTTTCTCAATATTACACAAATTAGGTCATGTTATTATGAAAATCAGACTAGCCTAAAAGTGATACAGTAACTTTCAGATAGTCTTGTGGTTATCCTAGGCTTCTCATACAGATCTAGAGGAGAGATAACTTGGAAGGAAGCCATGCCTACACTGACAGTTGTTTTCCCAGTGTATATAGCCAATTGTAGCTGGTTGAATTGTGTGAGGAACTGCTTTAGCTGCCTGCAGGTGTATTCTAAACACCTCTAAAATTTATAAAGTTTTCTTAGCATGAAGATACTTACATTTGTTTATTTTCTTTTGCGGACTTGTGTTAAGTGGGAGTAATTCACAGCATATTCCATAGCAGAACTAAAATGGGAGTTTCATTYRGATAGATATTAAGGAGCCATATTCTAAAGTAAAGATTTTCAAGTTAATCTCCACAAAGAATGCATGTAACTTTGTTTRTAAAGACCTTATCACTCAGCTGTTTTGCGTAGTCAATACAATAACAATATTTCACTTATCTATAAATGTATTATATCACAGGAATTTTTCAGAATAATGAACTGTTCTAGGTATTTGAYTTATGAATTTGGAATAGTTTGCTCTGGTACTGAGACTGAATGTACTAAAAGCAAGCCATGTGTTTCAAATAAACTTATTACCGTAACTAGAACATTTGTCATGGCACCTATCTAGCCATGAAGATTTGCATTTGTCATGTCTTTTCCCACAGTTGAACTGAAATAATTTAAATCAGAGAGCTTTGTTCCTTTCTGCAATTTAAAATGCTTGATTATGAAGGTAGAAAGCAATCAGGGAGTACGGATTCAAATATCCTGTCAAAATTGTATATTTCCACATCCAATTAATATATAAATAAATAAAATTTGAATTRGCCCAGGACTTAGTGTCGACCCTTTTAAATTCATGCACAGCAGTGTTAGCGAGTTTCTTGTGGCTTGTTGGTTTGCAGAAATGGGAGGGTTTTCCAAATATGACTGCATTTGTTCCACCTATTTGCARTAATATTGCCTCATAGCATAGCAAAGATAATTAATCACATGGGAAATGTAAAGCCAAAAGGAAAAGTGTCTCTGTGTTTGCCTGYATGTTATCCTCTGAGGACGAGTTTGGTTGCATGTGCATCAATATACCCATCAATATACTGCAGAATAGTCATAAATACTCAGCCAAGAATAAYAATGTTCTAAGCAGGAAGGAAACATTAAATTCCAAACGAAAGACTTTTTCCCCCAGACCTGTATTCATTTTTTGGCAMTGACTAAGTTTATTTATGGTCCTTCGGACCATGTTACTCCTGCATTAAAAGCCTTTTCATTTGTGTTGTCATAGCATTTGATGTGGCWAATGTGATATAAAAAAGTCCTGTAATGATTTACAGATCTGGAAGATTCTGTCCAGCCAAAATATGAAGAAAAAATAGCCAGACAAGGAGATTAATATGAACACTCCCTTTGTGGCTTCAATACTGTCTTGTTTCAAAAGCTATTTTAACTTTTCCCCATACATGAACAAAGTTTGTCTAAAATTACTGTTATGGTCTAAACAAGGCAAAATCCCTAATGAGAGTATGTAATTTTTGGCAGAATCTTCTACTTTTATGTTATAACAACAAGTTTAGGGGTTGAGTTTTTGGGTTTGGGTGTTTTGCAGGTTTGAGGTTTTTTTAATTACTTTGGAGTTTTGAAAAGGAACTAAGTGATTTAAGAGCAAAAGATAGGCATTTGAACTCTGAAAAAAGAATCATAAGAAAATACCAGTTTAGATCTCATTTTGTCTCATGTTCCTGCTCTACAAGTATATTTGACTAAAAGAAGGCACTATATAATGATGCAAGGGAAAATGTGAACTGTGCTGTTGATTATCTAAACAACCAAGGCAAAATATTGTTTGACTCTGACTGGGAAATAAATGTTAGCTTGTCTTTGAATTTTGAAGCTAAAACTACCAGTCCAGCCTAGAGCTCCTGTCCTTCTGATTATATTCCAGAAAAAAAAAAAAACCCAAAAACAAAAACAAACCAAGAATCAAAAAAACTCATTCAGAATTAGTTTGATGGCACAGAAATTTTACTCTTGTAAACCTTGRCAGAATTAGCTCTGGCACCATCAGACAATCTTTCCCCTGGTCACAGTGGAGGAAAAATGACATATGTGAAGTATAACCTCACAAGTGATTAAATGTCAGTTAAAAGCACATGTCAGCTATTGACATCTCATCACTTGAAAATTGTGCCTCTGACAGTACAAACCCTATATATGAGCTAAATTTCATTAAAGCCACTAACATGCTTGAATGGGTATGTTTATAAATCATAAAATTCAKCATGCTTAGATTTTAACCAAAACTAGTCTTATCATGAATATTAGCCAGATATAATACCTATTCTGAGGAATATCTTGCATCTGGAGATGGAAGTTCATATATATGTCTATAAAAAGTATGCATGTATAGACAACATTTAAGAAAAAGAAATATTCACCATGGCAAAAGGAGATGGAACTACTTTATGCATTACCAAATGTGTGACAAAATGCACAGGAAAGAGTTATAGCTAAAAGTTTGGTTTAAAYTGAAGTTGCTGGATAACTAGACTTCCTGTTTACCTTTGTCTCACAAACTGTATACTTAGCACTTTCCTGTTTGCTGTAGTATCTCAATAAGTGAAACTGACAGCATGATTTTGGTGTGAAGTATAGCTATTGGCTTTGGAGTCTCAGTTGCCTGTATTAATAAG
Source organism: Alauda arvensis (assembly GCA_902810485.1). Lineage (NCBI taxonomy): Eukaryota > Metazoa > Chordata > Aves > Passeriformes > Alaudidae > Alauda > Alauda arvensis. The sequence goes on from CADDXX010000793.1 coordinate 68,017, forward strand.
CAGACTTTTGAAGAAAATCTTATGAAAGGTACAGGAATATTTAGTATAAGGTCAGAAAACACTATAGGATTATTAAGGTTGTCCCTCCCATATATATTATTCTCAAATGTAAAGTCTGTGCACTTAGCATTCATAATTCACTCCAGAACTTACAGAATCACATAATATGGAAGGAATTCCCAGAGATATCCAGTCCAACCTTGTACTAAACCAGTGTCAGTTAACAGAGCTTACTCCTGGTCTTGTCCAATTGAGTTCTGAATATTTCCAAAGAAGGAGATTTGACTTCTTACAAAAGTTGAAGAGGGAGAGGGGGAAATCCTAATATCTACTCAGAATTTTCCTTCTTGTAACTTCTGTCTGTTACAGAAGTTCTCATGTTATCACTATTTATTTCTAAAAAACTTCAGAACTTCAGGATTTACCCAAAGCTCACCGAACTCGTATTTGAACCAGAACTGAAAAAATAATCTGTGCTTGTTGAATTATCCTACGTATTTTAGGAAGAAAGAAAAGAAAAGAAAAGAAAAGAAAAGAAAAGAAAAAAAAAAAACCCTGGTCATTGTTAGGAGTTTATAAAACTTTTGTACATTTTTTCATTTGCCAAAATGATGTCTTCAGAAGATTCTCTTGGTCTTGATGTGTGAGCAGCTTAAGTGCTTCATAGATTTAAGATTKCTATTATCAGGTGTCTTAATTAAGYTSCAGCCTGGATTCCATAAYAGCATGGGTAGATCTGACAGCCTGGGGCAAKAAAGATCAGTCCAATAAGCTGTAATCTTTGGAACCYTTCCAGTYRTCTCTAAGGCACTTTTCAGTTTTAAAGAAGCAAGAACCATAGTTTGTTTTTCTCTTTCCAAACCCATTTTGTCTATGTTTGGTGAGAAAAAGAAAAACCAAACAGGACAGTTCAGCAATGGGGAACCACGTGCATATAAAAATGTGACATATAAAAAAGTAATGAACAGATTCTTGATGAGATGTAAATCATGTCAGGAATTCTGCAGAGTAATGTCTATAGCACTACTGTTTTGGTTTTTTTTTAAATATAATTCAGTACTTGGAAGTCTCTTGGGACTTTGACAAATACTACAAGAGTGGTATATATGTATGTACAAGATACTGTACGTAGGGTATCATTCAGTATAGGCATTTAATTTACTGACTGAGTTCACTAAGGGAAATATTTCCTGGGACAATGAATCACAAACTAGGATTACTGATCTAAGAGTTTATGATCTGGGCAGAACCAGAAGGTGTACAACTGTTTAACCACCCCTATCATCTTCCTAAAGGAACTATATTGTTGCCACCTTCTGGCCACTCCACAAGATATTCTTGACTRATATGAGGAGATTATTCCTATCTGGAGACAGGATCATTATGTTGTCACATAAAACCTTCAGACWGGTGTTAAATAAAGGGTATTGGAAGCATGCCACAGGATATTCCTCAAAATTTAGAAAAAAAGAAAGATATTTTTAAAAGGTTTTAATTGTAAGGAAACCTTTGGACCAGATGAATAATTCACACATCTCAGGCCGTTTTAAAGGCAGAGCTTTTATTGACATATATGTATTAATGAAATTTTTGTAAATTAATCAAATGTAAAACAGCATGAAAAGGGTTGATGTGGAAAACCTCTCTCTGCGTCCAGCCTGCCAAAGAATATTTATGTGCAAATGTTTGTGTATGGGCTACTCCCATTCTTCTCCCATMTGTATAAAACTTAAGTTTTACCATTTGGACACTTTTCCCAGAGAAATAGGACCCATTGCAGGCTAAGTATCCAGGAAATCAGGAAATGTTGACATCAGCTGAATACTAGCAGTCCTCTTCCTCATGTAACTGYCAATAGAGCTAGTTAAGTAATATCTGAAGGTGAGCTCAAGATTCATAAAAAAAACCAATGACATTCAAATGAAGTGAGTTTAAGAATCTGTTGGAAAAAAATTCCAGACATATATTATATCATACAACCATGAAAAAAACCTCCAGTGAATTGGAGGCCTCCTAACATAATATGGAATGAAGCAGAAATTCCTTTGTAATCACATAGGTGAATCTAAAATTGTCCATGTCTTTAAAGAATTATCTCAATAGTACTTCCTTGTAATATATATACATATACATACATCATACATATATATATATAGGCACCATTCTGTCAAATGGGAATTTGACCTGGGTCCAAGTTTACCATCATGTGAAGCAACTTTCTAAGCATTTTCTAGAAATGGGTCATACTTGATTTTCTTTCACTGCAACCTCATTCCCTGKCAATTTGATTGAAGTTTCCTGATTTCCAGATATGTGCTGAATAAGATCATTGAAGATCGGAAACCGGGTAAAGAACACCCACCAAATGGTGAAAAAAAAATGCTGTGCCATAGATATGAAACTAATTTTTCAAATTCCTATCTTATTCAAATGCATGATTTAGGATACTTGCAATAACATAAAAGTGGGATTTATTTTTCAGAGAATGATTCTGATGTAGTAGAATGTGCACCACAGTGAAGCTGTCCTAYATATCCTCATTGTAGGATGCACAAAGGTATGTATCCTTTTGAAATTCCAAATCATCTCACTTGTTGTATCTCTGCTTTTTTCCTAACACATGGAAGATGTCATACAATACAGTTTCATATTCCTCCAGGGGATATTAGTCATATATTTTTAAACTAGTTATGGCTAGTCATTCCCACCTGGCTTATTTTCTCTTCCACTTATCTTAGACTCTTGTAGTCAAATTCCAGAGGTGTGACTCTATCTTTCTATCAGAAGACTGATTCTGTGCTATATAAACATGTAGCAACCTTGGTCCAAGGTCTTCCCACCATAAATGGAATAACATCTTAACATTACTTAGTCCTAAACTGGACATCTGTTTGCCTGAGSTTCTGTTCAGTGGGGAGAGGCACATTCAGAGGATGATTCAGATTTCATACCCTTTAAAGAAACATCTGAAACAGCTCATTTCTCTCCATTAACAACACAGACAGCCTACAGCTATCATGCTTCTAATTTAGTCATGTACATTAAAGCAGCTGARTAGAATGAATCTAGGTCAAGCAGTCTGTGTGCACATAGCACTGGAGTCACAGTCATTTGTACATGGTACCCTGCATATTTCATTAATGCTCTTTTCATCAGGAAACATTTGCAATTTCACCCTTAAAATTAGTATTTGATGTTAAAAGATGGAGAGAATACCWCTCTCTTATGAACATGAACTTTTAAGCACACAAATTCATAACAAATAGCTCTAATTTAAAAGAAGAACAAGCWTATCTTTGTGTGATTACACTTGGGGGTAAAATGAAAGAAAATAATGTAGCTACACTGTGTTGTGCTCAAAGGACATCCAAACTTGTTTGGAATATTTTAATCTTATTAGAGAAAAGCATAGACCTCTTCCTTGCTAACATGAGCTCCAGTTTTTAGCAACTGATCAAGTAGACTCAAGAACCAAATYGCAGTATTTATATATTGTTAATTTGACAACTACATAATCTATGGACTAAAATATTTCTGTTTGCTTAACACATACATAAGGCGTGGAGAGATGKTGCAAGGTCAAAGTAGCACAAAATATAGGTTATATGCCTCTCTCTTTATCAAAATATGTCATAACAGAAGTTGGGTAATAATAATACCTATTTTGAGTTTATGTTCATTGATCCATATGCCAATGAGACATGCAAATCCATCCTCAACGAGTTTATAAGGCTGTATAAATGCATGCAAAGAGAATACCTGCTGCTGCTTGTCTGGTGTCTCTCCTAATATGCCAATGGATTAATAATTTAGTTCTGCATCTAGCAACAACCTTATTGCAATTATCCTAAGTGCCATGTTAGGGTAAAGTGAGAAATCTCACAGGATCTATGAGAAATCAAGYCAAGAAACATTTCTGATTGTCAGGAAAGTGTCAGATTTTAACAAAAAATACCTTGATATTATGTCAAAATTTCCTCCTGTATGTTAACATTTAGTTAAATATTCCACAGGTTGTGTATGTGGTCTTGTTTAGGTCTTCATTCAATCAGATACAATTTGGAAGATTTGCTTCTGGGTACTGCTTTGTATTGAGTGAGTAAAGAGTGAAATCCATACATTCAGGGCATGACTTGTRTCGTATCAGCAGGCAACAATTAAAATAGATATTTTTAAATTCAGGTGAGGCAAACACATTTGTGATAACATCCCACAGTCATCATAATCTCTTAGAATTGTCCCAGGAGATAGGTAATTACAGTCTCTTCCTGGTCAGTCTGGCCTGATTTATTAGCCCCTTAAATTTATGGTATATTAGATAGTGTGAGTGTTTTCAATTTTGATCACAATGAGGGAAAACAAAAGATCCAAGTCCTAAAAGACACTYTGTAAAGACATTTAACCACTGTGTTAATTTGTCTCCCTAGAGAGTAATGCTCCTTTCTCATGACTCCCTCCACAGCAAACACAAACACATCACAACTCACTTTCATTCCCAAGTCCCTGCAATCCAGATTTCAGCTGTCTTGAGTGTAACAATATTGTTCCATTCTCTTCCATTTAATACTTKTGTCTCAAATCCCCACACCCCAAGATCCTTACATTCCATCTGTAGCTGCTGATAGACACTGTGCTCTCATTGTCCCCTCCACAGGCAGTGATTCCTAAAGCTTCCACAGTCCATGTGCATTTACATTGTTCCAACATCTTCAAATCCATGAAGACGTTCCAACATCTTCAAATCCATTAACTGAGGACACTGCTCTCTGTTCACAAATTTGATCTTCAAGTGCATCCACAGGAATTTATTCCATATAAATTCACTTGGATTATTATTATATACAGAGAAGGGGTAATCARATGGAGGAGAACTCTGCTGACAACCACAGTTTGTGGACTGTGAACTGCAGGCAAACTTTGGCCCCATTCACCTCCTGTCCACCCATTCTTTTTCTGTGGCTCATAATAAATGTTATGAGGTTGCCCTTCACAAGATTGCCCTGGAGGGGAATGGGGAGAAATAGGCTGGTTGGAGTTCTTATTCTGCTTCCCACACTTTGTCCCACTCAGAGATAAATTCCCGACCCTCTCCTACTTGCTCATCCTATTTTTAGAACTGGGACAGACCCACTTTTGAACTATAATGTCTCTGCAGTCATAGGAAGGATATTTCACATACCTTTATGTCTGTTTTCCTTCTCCATGCTTCATGCTCTTAACACTTTAGACAGATGATATTCTTTAGAAAGACTTGGCTTATGCTGTTTTTAGAACAAGAGGGTTCTGGTCCCATACTGCCAGTTAAGTCAAAAGCAAATAATAATTGATAACATTGTCAGATTATTTCTAGATGATCTAATCACAGATGAACAATAAAAGGGTCTGTTGCTGTTGTCTCACGTTATTCTTAGGGTTTATATAAACACCAAAAACGTTGCTTTGCTGTAACCTGGATAATCAGGGTAAGAGACCTTTCAGAAGCTTTCAGTTTATCCTCTTCTCTTTTATGGAAGCTTCAMATCCTTTTGTTCTCTACTTGAAAACTGTGAAGGTCATCTTCTTACTTTATGGATGATGAGAAAAGGAAGTGTCTCCTTTGTACTTATAAATACACTTGCAGAGGTGAGCAGATAGTAGCATTTGTAGGCTGGAAATTTATAGGGAGGCATATCAAGAGGATGAAGTCAGTTAGTGCTATCAGCAGCAGGCCCAAAAAGCAGCAGGAGGTTTCCTGTGCACCAGAGCTTACACTGATAACTAGCTATCTAATGAAGCAGCTGATAATATAATAGTTATTTTTTGTCCTCCCATGAATTTTCTACTTTCTAATTCCATTCAGGTGTCAAGCTAAGATGACAGAAAGYTTCCAGTGGGCTGAATTGATGTAGGGTGAGAAAGGACATCAAAAGGAAACAAAATTATATTTTAGTAGAGAAAAAATTCTTATTTTGCTCACACTTACTGAATTTAATACACACAGGGTTTTTTAAAGGAATATTAAAGGTAGTGAAGGATCTGTATACGAACATATCATATTAGTTTTCCCAGATGAAAGCAGCAGAGATGATTCCTAATACAAATTTACCTATAACACTTCAGTGAAAGTTATGAAGAAARAAGGCATTATGATTCCTTGATTCTGCCTTCCCATGTAGTTCAAGCAAATTTTTGATCATCAAGGATGAGAAGTCTGGAAAGAGGAATATAATATCTGACTGCCTTAAGAAAGTGTCTGCTTACAAAAGCAGAAGTTTAGCAATCAGATAAATTCAAAGTTTCATCTAATTGGAGGAAAACGTATCTAATTTGGCTTTAGGAAAGTTGGTACATAAACATTTTGTTATCTTGATAATCAGTTTACCTGGCTTTTCAMTTCTACTGTTAAAAGGAAAGCAGAAACTTCATTAAATTACATTTCCTGACTATTTATGAACTCCTGMTAGTGAAAAGAGCAGTTCTGGTACCTCTGGTCCAGATGTCTGCATGTTAATGCTAATGCACCATGTGTATTAACCAAAGTCCCATCTGCAGAAGTGCTCCAGACCAGACCAGATGTGGTCTCTAAATGTAGCTCTGGTGCTAAAGTGACTCAAAAAAAAAAAGGGTCTAGGTGTTTCAGGTATCCCAATAATTCTTAGAATCAACACTCATTGCAATATTTGAAGCTGTGCTCAACTACATCTGTTGACAATTTAGATTCTGTTTAGATGAATAAAGTTTGTAGAGTTACAAAACAGGCAACTCCTAAAAAAATATGTGGAATTTAAAATTAGTTTTATGATATTTTAGCTTTTGTTTTTTCCTACACAGTCTTCTTGTCTTCCTCATTAATTTGCTTCTTATCTTATTACCGTGTTTTTATTATTAGCTTCCTCATTTTTATTATTAGCTTCCCTCCTTTCCTAGCACAGTGTGATTTCCACCAGGATCAAGCTTTGGCTAAAGCTAGGAGCTTTAATGATATGAGGCAAAGTGTGATGGTTTCCCTAGCAATAGGAAATGCTTTAAACCTCAGAGTGCAAACGTTCCCTCACACACAATACGCTTGTTTTCCTTCYGTTTAGTGGCTGGCACGAACTGTCGCCTCTTGCAGGGAATCAGATCTGTGTTTTTGCAGGTAAAATGAAGAAAGACGTTTAAAATTCTTCATGCAACTTACACAGGCAAGTTCAGTGCTATTCAGATTATTTGGGGCTGACTCAGAATACTGTCATTGCCCAGGAACAGCCCTCTCCCAGCCAGCAGCAGGTTACATTGCATGGTGTGAGCCCGCCTGGATGCGCCACRCTTCATGAGCCTCAATCCAATGCCAGCTGCATTAGAGGGAATTTACAGCGGGGGAATGAGTAGCCGTGGTAATGGGTGATGTCTGGGCCCTTTCCTGTCCAACAAAAAYAGGTTGCAAAGTCCTTTCTCTCCTCCGGGGATAATCTCATCGGGAGGTCTGGGAGTGTAGGAGYGGCTGTGCCACGGCTGCCTTTCCTCCGAGGCAGCTCCGGGGTGAGCACGGACGCCTGGAACTGCCGTGCCACGCTGACGGCTGTCCTGGCCGGGCAGACACAGACAAACAGACAGACAGACAGACAGAGAGGGCTGCGGCCGGGGCTCCGCGGGACTGTCACCCGGCGGTGCTGCTGGGGACGGASAGCCCTCGTTACGTGTCCCCACAGGGCAGCGAGGGATGGAGCCACCCAGGGCTGCTCAGCGCCGCTCCCTGCGCCTCACAGAGACACGCAGGGTGTGCAACGGCAGSGAAAGTGCAGCTGAGACTGAGAAGGTCTCTGAGAAAAACCAGCAGGAAAATCTGAGCCACACAAAGCAAGGAAAGAGGGACACTGGGGGCTCCAGTCGTATGAGCAGTGGAGGGTGGCTGCTGCACTGGGGAGGGCTGGGAGCTGATGGATGACTCTTAGCAGCAGAAAGAGTGCTGGGGGGACACAAACAAGACCTGCCAGGACCAGCTGATGATCCTAATACACAAGATGGAAAARTTGAAGGATAGTTTTAGGAGTCTCATTTCTGCAGTGACAAGATTTTGCTGTGCTGACATGCTGTCTTGGGAGGTCTGTTGTTCACTGCGGTCCAGGAAGTGCAAAGTTGCAGTGGCTGCCCACGTTTGTCAGGCTGTCAGACTGTTACCCCTTGCTTCTCCTCTGTGTGAAAACCAGCAGTCCTGCTAGGGGTAACCTGTGTGGTGTTGCAGGCTTCCATGATATTAGGACCCTTTACAAGGAGAGAGAGCAGGGTGTGATGCATGTGGCCAAGGGAAGCATCAGTGTCTTTACAAACACTGTTTTCCTTCCTTTTCCCCCTGTTTGTATTCTTCATTTTTATTCTTGAATTAAACAATTGGTTATTTATCTCCTGCAGATTATACAGCATTTTAAATCTTAAAGAAAGCTGGAGCTGCCAGATTAGATTTATGCATTTACAAGGGTTCAAGCCATGAATCTCTTTTAGGTACATTCTGTTAGCAGCTAGTAAGACCTTCTAATGGGCATTTAATCTGGSTAACCTCTGTATTCAGTATCTGTCTATCTCTGTGTTTTGCTTGGAGAGATAAAGYGTTTTAGTCTTCCTTGTGATGATGTCTCCTTTATGTTCAAAGAAGGTGAATCTTCAGCCTGTTTTACTGAAGGTTTCTAGGCTCTTTGGAGAATCACAGCATGTCCAAGAGCTTTCARTAAAACTTTTCAAGCCACAGATACTTTGAGGTTTATATTCTACACCYATGTGTGAATAGAATCATAKAATGGCTTCAGTTGGAAGGSATCTTAAAGACCATCCARTACCAATCCCCTTGTCAATGGCAGAGGCACCTTCCACAAGACCAGGTTACTCAATCYTTATCTAACCTRGCATTGAACATTTCCAGGGATGGGCATCTACAACCCCTCTGGGCAACCTGTTCCAGTGTCTCACCATTCTCACAGTAAAGAATTTCCTCCTAACATCTAGTCTAAACATACTGTCTTTCAATTTGAAGCCTTGTCCTGCCCTTAGGAAAAGTCCCTCTCCATCTGTCTTGTACGCTCTTTAAGTACTTGTAAGGCTGCCTTAATGTCTTTCTGGAGTCTGCCCTTCTCCAGGCTGAACAACAGCAGCTGAACATGAACCAGTGTGTGCCCAGATGACCAAGAAGACCAAYAGCATCCTGGATCAGCAATAGTGTGGCCACCAGGACCAGGGCAGTGACTGTCCCCCTGCACTCARCACCAGTGAGGTCACACATCAAACGCTTCTAGGCCCTGCAGTTCAGGAAGGACATTCAGGTGCAGCTGGAGTGAGTCCAGAAAAGGGCAGTGAAGGGTCTGGAGCACATCTCTTATGAGGCCTGAGGGAACAGGGGCTGTTTAGCCTGGAGAAAAGGAGGCTTTGGGGGGACCTTGTCACTCTCTACATTTACCTGAAAGGAGGTTGTAGACAGGTGGAGTTCAGTCTGTTCTTCCAGGCGACCTGTGATAGAATAAGGGAAAACAGTATCAGATTACTAAAGGAAAAGTTCAGTTTGGATATTAGAAASAAATTCTTCACTAAAATAATTTTCAGGCATTGGAACACTGTCCAGGGAGGTGGTTGAGTCTGGATCCCTGGAAGCATTTAAAAGGAGCATAGATGCAGTGCTTAGGGACATGGTTTATTAGTGGACTTGGCWGTCCAAGGTTGGACCTGATGATCTTACAAGTCTTTTGTAAATRTAATGACTCTATGATGCTGTAGGATTGCTGTCTGCTACAAGTTAGGCTCAGCTATCAGCTCATTCAGAAACCTTCTGACAGYGTTTACATCAAGGAGCTTTGGCTGCCTATTTGAACAGATAAACATCTAAAGCTTCTAGGATATGTTTATAGTTAAGCACATAGTTTTCTTTCCTTTATGTAAAATAATTGAATTAATAATATTACCAAAAATAATAAAGTCCTTTCTCTCTGGCCCCAGAGATTCTGTAAGTTTATCTCACTTTATTGGGGAAATGTCTGAGAAGCACCTTTTGATTTGCACATTTTGTTAGACTTACTGCAACGAGTTTCAGGAAGTTATTGGGGTCACTGATCTAATGATTGCATACATCTGTGTCTTTATTTTTTCAACTCATATAACATAAGTAATTTTCTCAATAACAAGATTATTATCATCATCTYGGGCATTAACATGACACATAAGTTATTCTAACCTAAGTGGGATCTGTACAAAATCAGTAATCAGAAGCTGGGATCACAAGTTCTCCRGTTGTTTTATGTTAAACTTTCAGAATATTGTATAGCAGAGATCAGTATTTTTGAGTCATTAAAACTCTTTCCTTCAGTAAACTATATTATCTATGAAAAGTAAAAGAGATTTCTGTAAAATCTSTGATATTTCTAAAAGTACAAAGAGAGAGACAAGGCAGATGATGCAGAGTTTGGATCCCCTGGCTATTTGCACTCTGTGATAYACTTTCATTTTTCTTTTTCTGTGTTGACCCTGGACATCCATGAAACATGATATGAGAGTTAAAAAAAACCCAAATATTAATAACTTTTTGAAGTGTTTGAATTAGAGAGGAGCTCTTAGAATAACTTASAATACATACTGTCAGAAAATTACTCTGAAAGTCAGGGCATGTTATATTCATGGACTCTACTCAGAAGAAAAAAAAATGTACTGTGGATTATGCTATCTATCTCAAATGCTAAATAGGATGCACATTTTTTAATGACAGAAGAATGCTTTGACTAAAATTCAAAGCTTACATATGTCTCTATCATAAGAATTACTCTAAATAATTGTTAGACCCTATAGTAAAAATTAGGAGCATTAACTATTACAAGTAGTGCCATGAAGATTCAGGAGTCCTGAAATCCATTAAATCTTTTTTCCTCTCAGTGAAAAGTGCCATAGTTGTACTGTTCTGATGATATGGTGCATATATCCCAGCCCATTGCATTAATTTGTATCTAGGTGTRTGCTGCTGCCTAATCCATCTATAAATAGCCATCTGACAGCCTCTGTAATCATATCATGCCATGTTGCAGGCTGCCTCTGAAATGCAATGTCATTAGTCACTCTCAGTGCAGCTAGTGGTTTGTTCCAAACATGGTTTAAAGTCCTTCATTCTTCTTRTGCTAATAATATCTTCTAGACTTCTTTCTTTTATTCACTCCAACATATTAGACTACCAAATATACAGATAGAGGAGTAGGAATCATTGGCATACACATGCTGAACTGGCCATGGCAGGCTGAGGTTWGTCTAGCTCTGCCTTCTACATGGCTTCCCATAAACCTTTTACCCATGTATGTCCTGATTCTGAAAAAATATGGAGAATTTATAGCTGAGCAACTAACCAAGGGYAAATAATTTCACAAAGTTTACATGGCTTTACTCTCTACAAATACTGTCTGACTTTTTTGTCTTAAAATTATTCTGAGGTGAATTTTGGATATAAATCTCTTGAATAGTTTCAACATGCCCCACTTSCTTGAATTTCATGAGATCTGAAATTTGACACAGTGTTTGATGTTCTTCTCAGCCATAATTATGGTTAAGTAAATATTGGGAATAACTAGATATGGCTGTAGTTTTCTGCTTAAGATTCTTGGATTTAGTAGTAAGTCTTCCTGACAACAATCTGGAGACAATGAACCCAAAAAGGACTCAGAACATTAATTTTTTTTTTAATGAAAATTCATTAAAAATTTAAACAAGCATTCAAAGATATAATCCTTCTGTAAACATGCAAAACTTCTATAATTATAAAACTTCAGAAATTTGTGATTTGGCAGCAGCAGAATGGATGCTAAAGAGTTAGCAACCTGAGAAGGGGTGTGATAAGAAAAGAATGCTAGGACATAAAATATAGATGGTTGAGCTAATGCTGTGTGTTGTMATTTTGTGAGAGTCCAGGTGCATAGCACATGTAAGAGTGGAGAAAGCTGCATTTCCKTCAAAGAGAGAAATTGAGTCTTTGTTCATTCCTGGGGTAAAAAAGGTGCTGTGGTTTACCATGACTTTATTAATTATGTAAATAATTTTGATACATTTTTAACCAGTAAATATTTACTGCAAGAAGTTACTGGAACATTCTATCTCCCTGTGTGGGTGGATACACAGGGTTCAATCTTTCTGTAAAGTGAATGATTCAGTGACACTGGAACAGAAATGCATTTGTGATGAGGTGTGCTAATAAAACATTAGTTCTGCTATCAGGAAACCACAGCTTGAAGGCTGYTGAGGAAAAACAGGATTGTAASAGAGACTCCCTGAAAGTTCAAGTRTAGGATAATTTGCAGAGGACTGGAAAGTGCAAGGAAGGGACAATGCCAGAGGTGCCAGGTTTATTAACTGAGATCACAAGTGGTCATTTCATGGTCATTAATGAAATTCCTTGTTGAGAGCCAAGTGGAACTCTTGTTTCAGGGATAAAAGAGAACAAAAACAAGTATTACACATATGTGAATCTTACGTTACAAAATGAATTTGRATACACTTAAGTGCTAACCAGTGAGGAAAGAGCACACAAGCACAGTGTTAGGGAACTAAACAAAGTTCGCTAGGCAGACCCAGAGTGAGAAGGAATCATCAGTTTCAATGATTTTTCTACAAAAAACTTGATGCACCATCTTAACCCTATGCTGATTCTTCTTCTCAAAGATTGGTACCCCCCATTTTAGGACCAAAGGGCAGAAAGAGGATAGAGATAATGCCAGAAAGAGATTTAAATACTAGAAAGTTTGTGTGTATCTGTTTTAATGCCATCATTTTGAGGAGTAGACTGTACTAGTTGTAAAATTGCAGGACAATTTAATTCGGAAAATGTAATCTAAAGGTGATCTAGTTGGATTGCCTTAGCCAGACCATTACCAAGCAGGTGCTACTATTCAGGATACCTAGTTTTAAGTACCTCTAGGGGCAAGGAATTCACTGCCACTTTGGTCAACCTGTCCTACCAACAAGGTGAAACATTTTCTGCTAACTCAGAATCATCATATTGGAAATAGCATGGATTGCCCAGGCTGTTATCACTGTACATATTGTCTACATCAGCTTGTGATGGGTGTCTGTCATTCTGTACAATTAGGGGGGAAGCTGAGAAGAAACTTCACCTCCCCTGAGTCAATRATTAAAGTGCAATCATGCTTCAGAAATCTGAATGCARTGCYTTCAATTTCTGGAAACACYATTTTATTCATGCTCCAGGGCAAARCATCTTCTCATCAGTGCATGCCCAAGAGTCTGTCTAAACAACACAAATTAACCCAGTGGTGATGAGTAGAAATGGAGACAGGTTGGAACTTACACGTTAAAAGCCAGTTGTCACTGAAGGTCATCTGAAAAGAACAGCTTTCCCAAATATAACAGTCCCCCAAAAATGTTTGTTAAAAATGAGCTGAGACATGAGTGAGTAAATGAATAAGTAAATAATCTTTTCCAATAACAAAAAAAAGAAAAAAAAAAAAAAGGGGTACTGAAAATACAGCTATGACACAAAAGGAAATTTTTATTTCTCTTTCTCTAATACTTTGAGTGTAACATGGCTGTAAATCAGCAGGCATCCATAAACTCCAATAGAGAGTTTAAATCAATATGAAAAAACAGGTTTTCCAACTGCAGCCTTTGTAATCTTAAAAACAGCATTAAGAGGCAGAAGAAGCACATTGCATTCACCATACAATTTTCTGAGTGTCACAGAGGTTAAGAGTCTCCTTGACCATATCAGCAGGTAAATTCTCTATRTTCCAAACTCAGCAGGAACATCAGTAATTTACAGCAAGGGATCTGTGCAGAATCTTCTGTTTTTCATCCATGAAGAACATTTTTGTTGTTTAGGTGCTGTGCATGGTAGAATTCCCTGTTGTTTCTTAACATTGGAGAATTGAATTTGTTGCATAGGAGAATTTTTGATGTGCATACTTGAAATAAATCTTAGACATTCAGGTTTATTTCTCAGATGATTTTTCTAATGAAAATTTTTTTAAGTTGTGTCTTGCCCTCTSTCCCCACTTCCCTAAGTCAATGGCACTACAATTGTTTAGCTCTGGCCTGATGACAAGAGAGACTTTTTTTTTAACTTCCAGTAAATGTCATAGCCACCTAGTAGATAGCATGACAGTAATCACAAGTCACTGACTGTGTTGCAGAAGTTGCATTCTTCCTCTTTTCAACTTTRTTATTGCAAAATTTCAATAAACTGTAGCTTATTTTTTTATGGTAAAAAGAAGGAACTTCTGCTCATGAAAAAATGCAAATTTCTATTCTCTTCGGATTTATGGTACTAAAAAGTACAGCTTCAAAAAGGATTCTGAGGAAATTCCAAATACATGGGCTTATATTRATAAACAGACTCCAACAACATTTAGTTTCAGAAACAAAACATGTCTGAATGATCAGCCTCTCATATTTCTATGATAACAAATCTGTAGAGGAGATAGAATAATTTTTTTACTGTTTTTATGTCAAACTAGGAGATGAGTGCTTTTCAGGATATTTAACTGATTTTTGATCCTTTTACTGTTCTCCCTAAAAAGGGTCAAGGATGGTACTGCTGGTCTTCCATCCAAGAAAATTCCAGGATTGCAGCTGCATTGCCTGGGTTACTGGAGTGTTAAGAGTTCTGCAGGATTTCAACTTTTAAGAAGATCTATTTCAAACCTGTTAGCTAATGAAAACTTCTTTTTGACAGTCAGGAGATATTCTCACAGAGGCAAAAATTACTGTACTTTTAGGATTCTAACTTTAGTATGCTACAGAGGAACRAACTTACTCAGAAAACAAAGCTTGCTATACTTAAAGCAGACAAAGGTAGACAAAGGTAGGTACTTATAGAGTCAGTGTTCACCCATGGGTATTTCTTATAATGGGGGGTTTTGTGTGTCTGTTTTTGGAAAAGGGTTTAAACAGAAATACCTTMATGAAGAAATTATCTGAAAAATACRGAGTTCACATATGTATGRGGAAAAAGGATCTGGAATTGTTTTTATTAMTACTGCTAAATCTTCACACAGAAAAATTAAAAAATGTTTTTGAGAAATAATTTTATGGAAATAAGCTAATTTTGGTGTTCTAAGTTTTCATCACTGTTGCTCAACCCATTTCACTGGTGAAAGACTTATTTGTATTCTCTTTTCCAAAAGCTGTCAATTTCTGTATCTTTGTCTGACACCTATAAACAAGGTTGTCAAGGTGGACTGAGGAGAGGAATAGCTGGGGCAGAATTACACAGCTGGTGTTGACACAGACACACATGCACAGTTATTTGCAGTGTCCATAGCTAAAGGCATACATGGATTCTAATGGCAAATGTTGCTTCCAGGGACAAAACTGAAACAGTTTAAAAAAGTCTATAAATCATTGAAAACTGCAGAAATTCATTGAAATGACAAAGGTCCTARACTGTCACAGTAGATGCAAAGAAAAACATCAGATTCAAATCTGAATGATCAGATCATCCTGTTAAAGCTTTTATTGTGTCCAGGTTCTTTGCACCTGAAAGCAAATTGCTCTGTAATGTAGGACTAATGATGATGAGATGCCATRGATTGTTAACACTATGTAACTGCAAAGACCAAGTGTTCCAAGAGCACAGACTCAAAGTAYTGCTCTGTCAGGGACTGAACCTTTCATACCTTTTGAAATTCTAGTTAAGTATAAAGCAACCAACATGCCATGTTATTAGAATCATTTTTTGAGTTTGAAAGTGTCACACTTTGAAAGGTAATTTAATGCTGCTGAAGTTAGAAGCTGTTTTTAGGTTTAAAGTTTCCAACTCTCCTGCACACCTGCACCACAAAATTCTACAGTGCATTCCAGTCCTTTCTCTCATCATATCAGAGCGTGAGYGTGCATATGCATTGAGGTTTTAATTTTTATAGCAGAAAGATAAAGTATTCATAGCATGTTATCTACCTTAAAAAGACACCAAATGGTATTTCATGATGTTGAAAGCACACACAAAATCATCTTAGTAATTTTTTCTAATAAATACGTTGTGTGACAAGGTTTKTCTTATATACATCTTAATAGCCGTGAACACATCTGCTATTTTTACATATTTCAAAATAACTTGTCCCCTCTTCTATATTTACATTCAAAATAAATTAAGGTTTTTAAACAACTGAAAGTGCTAATGAAATTTTTGTGATCTGGCAAGTTACATAAACTGTGTTCTTTACTCTGAATTTTAGTTATAAGAATGAAAAGAAGAGGACAAGTCCTTATTAGTAATTTCCTATCTTCTATGCCAAACAGAATTATGGTAACTTTRTTGCTGTGACAGAAAAATTCAAAGGAAACAAAGCACATAAATCCTTACTGAGATGAACTTATGCATGTAAATTTTCATTTTATCACATTTTATACCAGAAAGATTAACTGTTATTAGTTGACATAAGTGCATCTGCAAGGAGCACTTCAAATTGTTCATTTATTTGAGAGAAAATTTAAACAGCTTCMTTTCTGAATCTCTGAACTCACAATAAATTAACAGAATCACCTAAGTAACTTATTTGGTGAGATGATCTTTTAAAAGTCCATTTTAAACATTTTCTTCCATAGGATTTCTAATCTGTTATAGGTAAAACTCAGAGTTAGTTGAATTATTGAGAAACTCTGTTTCCACAGGAATTGAAAACTGCAAAACTTTTCTTTATCCTGTATGTCCCTTTACCAAATAAAGGACAGATGGAATCCTCAAGAAACGTGGATGTTTTCTAGAGCTGAAAGTCTCTCTGTCCTAAGGAAGGAGCAATAACAGTGGGTGCCTCTTTGAAATTCTTTTTAGGCCCTTGGATTCAAAGTGCTGTATAAGAATCCAGTCTTATATAATTTAATTTCAGATCCTCTCCAGAATAAAAAATTGATGGCAGGTGAAAATTGAAAACAGTGGCTGAAAGGAATGAAGTTAGTACAGAGACCTTTAAAATGCAAAAATGTTCAGATTTTGTTCACTGTGATTTTCAGGGTAATTGCAAGTAATTTTTAAATCTATTTAAACCAATTCCCCATCTCCAGTTACTCCTATTGTTCTTACTGCATGTTTTTTCCTCCTGCTTTTGCATTGACAGCAGCACATTTTGCTTAATGACTCRTATCTTTTGCTTTTCCTTTATCATTTATTCAGTTCACAGGACACTTCAGTGCTCTACTGGAAAAGAAGTGACATCAAAATTTATAAATTATGGTAATTTAAAAATTATTATTAATAGTATATATCTGCAATAAGAATGCAATAGCTAAGAAATGGAAATGTTGCATTTCTTATTTTAGTCTTGTAAACATATGCAATTTAAAATACATGACCATTATAAGAGAGTTGAATTTTAAATTTGTTCTCCCTTCTTTGAAGAAATTGACCAAACCCCCAGTGACAGGAGTATTCAAAACTAGACCTCATATTTTTAATTACCAACACAATCCATAAATTTTCTATTTATTATCAATTTTAAAAATGGAAAAATTCTAATAATWAGCTTTATGAGGACAATTCTTTCTTTTTTTAATATATTAGATTAATTTCACTGTTGTAACTCAGAACATGGAATAGAGCATGAGGAAAAAACCTTCATGCTTAAGTTTGGGCTATGTATGACTAACTGCTGAGAGATCTCACAGAAGAAAGTCCTCAGTGACATGGAGAACAAGGTTAATCTTCTTACAGAGAAACTTTCTTCTGTRTCTGGAAACAGAGACTGGTTAACATTTTGTAAGCTGTCTGATCTATTCAGTTATTACAGATATTTTACTCTTCATAGACATGGTCATAGTCCTTTTCCTTAGTGTACAGGTCTCACCATTACATCAATGCATAGGGAGAATTCTGAAGTCAGGTGTTGRAAGATAATTTAAAATATTTCCCATAAATCTGAATAGTAAATAAAATCAAGTAATTTTACTGTGCGACAATGGCAGCCTATGGTTGTGATACTCGACTYCCTACTCAAATTAAAATTTGGTTTAGAAATAGATATTTTTATAAAAGCAATACTTTCAATATGTGCATGTCTGGCCAGACCTTTGAGCTTTTTGTCTGAATGCTATTGAAAGACAGTTTTTCAGCCAGGTTTAAATCTCTGTACAGAAGACAGACCATTGGTTTAGACTTGAYTTTGAAACTTCACTCCCRCACACTGGSATATACAAACAGRAAGGTTGGATAARTTCCTTATATTWGGGGAKGCTGAGACAGAGATATTCTCTCATRGTTTTGTTTWGTTYGATKTGGAAATACAAATAGTATTTGAAATAAGTTTTGAGGCTGTAAACYCCAGCTCCACTGAGCATGAATGCTCAGCTTCGAGGCTTAAGCAATTCCTTTCAGCATAGAAGACCCTAGATTAAAAATATCTTATTCAAAATTATTATAACAAMTTAAAGTATTCTTTTATTTATTTGTCAATTTATATTAGAAATATAAATGCCAATGAACAGCAGTCTTTTTTTTTTTAATAAGAGTGAATTCAGAGATATTCTTTAAGTACTAAAAAGCTGAAAYATGATACTCTCTTGTTTTAGAAAGGACAAGCAATTAAATTGTAATAATATGTAAATGAATGCTAAGAAGCCATGTTGTTTGTAGTTTGGTTCAGGTGAAGAAAATATTCCAAAATTAGTCTTAAACTGAGTTCCAATTATTTATTTCTTTTTGTTAGCAYTCAATTTAAGGGACATTCCATCAAAACTGAGGTTCACTAAAAAAAAAAAAAGCAAGCTTGTTAAAATGCCTACCAATTTGCAGGAAACTCGAAATGTATTTTGTTTAAATTACTTCTTTCATTTGAGGTGCAACACSTTTTGCATAGTGTCAAGTCTCTTATGAAGTTATTGAGGCTCTAAATAAAACTCACTTGTTAAAAAAACAAAGGAAATCTCCTTTGACAGGACTTTGGGAATTGAATGACAAAAAGTAGTTTTTGAGTCTTTTAATTCTTGGGATTTGGTGAAAGACATTCAGAGAGGTTAAACAAAGTTTGCATGTGGTCCTATAAGCCCTTCATGTTCAGCTGCTCATGTGACAAGGTTAACCAGAAAATTGCCTGTCTTTCTCTATAACAGACTGCTCATTGAATGTCCATTACTTAAAACTCAAGAAGTGTAAAGGAAAGATATAAATTATCATTTAKGTGACAGATTATAAAGCAAACTTATAAGGACTTAATAAATTTAAGTAACAATTGKAGATTAAATACATTCAACAGGCATTATTCTTTAATACACACCATACTTTATTAAAAAAAACAAACATAAAATGAAGAAATGAAGTCACTTTAGAAATACAAATGTGTTCTGCCCCTTTATAGCTTGATGGCATTAGGGTACATCATGCACCAGACCTATGACAGCCTTTATACTCCTGTGAATGGGACACGTCAGCGACTCCCTGCAGCTGAAATCAGCCTCACTGGGAATGACTGACAAAGGCACCCATTGTGACTTGCTCAGAGGCTCTGTGCATCCTTGGCATGGATTGTCTCAGGGTATTTCAAAGACCAAACAAAGGTGCTGGTAGGCTTTCAATGTAGCTATCTTGGAGATGGAGAAAACTGAGCAGCTGTCTACCTTGCCTGGTCTCTTGGTAAACCCTTCTGTTGTGGGGTTGCAAAGGGCTGAAGAACAAAAGGTGGGGATCTCTCCCACAAGAAGCACCATCTGACACTCTCTGATTCCCATCCATACATTCATTTGGTGACTAGAGAGACAAGGAGTGATCAGTAGAACCCACTCACCCTTTAAGAATCCCACACTGGGTGCCAAACAGGATTTGTGGTTTAACTCCAGCTGGCAGCTRAATACCACTCACCCTGCTGCCCTCTCACTCTGATGTCCTGCCCTACTGCCCCCAGCAGGATGGGGAGGAGAACTGGAACAAGGTAAACTGCATGGATGCAGGTAAGAGCAGTTTAATACCTGAGATAAATTMTTGAACTTCTTGTTCTTGCTGGCAGAGCATGGGTAACTGAAAAACCCTTGTCTTAGGGTAAGCATTGCACAGAAWCAACTAAACCAGCAGTGTGCTTATCAATATGATTCTCAGACTGAGCCCAAGACATAGCTTTGTTCCAGCTACTAGGAAGGAGGCTGTCTTAGGCACAGCAACCATAAAATCAAAGAGTTTTAACTCTTGGAGAAGTAAGGAGGCATTCCAGTAAAGATGCCACTTCGGACTTCCAGAATAGAGTTTCAGTAGTTATTTTCAGTATTTATTTTCATTATTTCAACCCCTGTTCCTAATTGCAGTTGCTGTTAAAAATCCTCTCAAACTGACAAGTTCACAAATTAATTGAAAACTGTAATAATTTTTAAATTTATAAAATACTATGCTTAGAAATCCTGATTTTAATTTTTTTACAGTCCCCAATCTAGGCATTGTCTGAGTAATCAACTACTTATCAATAGCTTCTGCTGTCTTTTCTGGTCCTATTTTTCTATGGTGTCTCTCTGACTGAGTAGTGTACCAGCATCCTAAGTACCATTAAATAAATCAGTTAGTAGTGTTCACCTCATCATACTCCAGGTCACAAAGTCTATCATTTCTGAGAATTCTCATTAACTCTTGTGGATTAGGAACTTGGAAATGTGCTTTGTCATTGAAATAAGGGAAGAAAATGCAAGGAGAAAGAACTCTTTTACAGGTTGCAGTTCTCAGCAGGATAACCTTATCCTGAGAGAGATTAGTACCATTTCCTTGGGGAACTCTTGAATTTCTCTTCACATGCTGATTGTATTTTACAGTGTTTGCATTTATTATATTAAACATTCATTGCAACATTATTTATTTTTTTAATCTTACCTGATGACAGAGGGAAAGAAGCAGAGGGGAATAACTTGTATTGGACATTTCTTGGCAGCAGCTGACAGCAGTCATGATGTGGTCATTGATCCGGAACCATGTGRACCACTGTTAAAACACTGTGACCTGTTTTGGTGATTCAGGTAGAATTTCTGTTCCTGAAAGACAAGTAAAAAGAACCGGGAAAAGAGGGGAAAAGGGATCATTCTCCAAGAGAGGAGCAGCAGTTTAGGAGGAACACATTACCTGACTATTTCCTGTACTCGTCACTAGTTCAGGCTAAATACTTCTTTGATTTGCMCCTTTTGTGTCATGAAAAGTCATTCATTACTCTAAATGCAGTTTCAGGCTTTGTGTCAGCCTGTAATAGTGCAGTTTATCACACAGCAAGAGGGAAAAGCACAGAAAAATTAGGTTAATCAATACCACTGCAGTGTGTTTGACATTACATTCAGGAAAGGTTTAGCATGTCATTCCTAACTACGGGCCATAAACTGCCYGAGGTCTGTGCATGCTCTTGATGTGAACGCTGGTTCCTCATGCGGATCGAGGGCAGAACATAGCTTTAAGCTTCTGCTAATCATGCACCCCCTGCAGACACCTAGCACCTTGGATTGTTAAAAAAAATGTGACAGCACTGCTTCCAATATTCCCTCTCCTGAAAAAAAACATAATGTTTCTAATTAGCAGACTTAGTCAAAATCCCTAACCAAATGTTCTCTTTAAAACTTATAAACAGTTTTTATTTCCTTAACATTTTAAACTATTCATTCAGTGTTTGGTAGGCAGGGATTAATTGGAGGCTGCTGTTAGGGGTTTTATGAGCATTTTTTTGCTTTTACACTGGATCAAGGTAGGAAATKACAAACTGACACTGGAAAAAATATTTTTGAGGTATTTCATTAGTAAGGGATAGGATGTACATAGGGATAATATGCTTACAACCAGAGGGAATTTAGAGGGTAAAAACTACTTTTTGTACTGCAAAATCACAAGACATCCAGAAATGTGCAGATTCACGTCTATGATTAAAAAAATATTAATCTCTTAATTGTGGAAACAATRTATGCTCTTATACTGAAGGCGTTATTTGAGCAAACGCTGGTGATTACTGTGATGATGCTTCACAATGACAACCTTATGATGCATTTTTGTAACACTGGAAGTTACTCCCCATGTCTTTAGACTCAAAACTTCCTAGTCTTGCATGTTGTAATCTCCTTTGAATTATGTAGTTTCCATCTTTAATTTATTTTCTAAAAGCCACGAGTCTGTTTGAAGTTTGTTCAGAGCAAGAACTGAGCACTGTGGGTTTTAGCATTGTACAAAGAATTGCTATAATTTAAACCATATGTTATATCAGTTATTTTAAATTACATGTTCTTGAAGATATGTCATCATTTTTGTAAACCTCAGTAAAATATTCTTTTTTTTTTTTAGAAAAGTTACTTGTAAAGTTTATACAATTATGTAGTCTGAGATAAAGTTCAAAGACACAAGGATGAATATAATTCAAAATTACAGAAACCTGCAGTCCAGATCCTTGGTAGACTTAAAGAGACATTACTTCACTGAAATTAATGGAGCTATRCAGACTTGCTCCAAATCAGAAACTGTATTGGAATGTTTATTTAAAGATAATGTAAAAATCTTTCATCTTGAAATTGAGTAAGGTAGTTCATAAATATAGGCTTTCCTTCAAGACTTYTGGTATGAGTGTGATTTTCATTTGAATGAGGACAAAAGGGCTACTCTCAGCATAAATTAGAGATAAAGCAGGAAAAGGAAAAAAGGACAATTAGAAAGATACACTGACAACTGATAAGACTTGAGTACAAGTGAGATATGTTCATTAAATTAACCCCGAGTGGAGTTCTTATGTGCTACTAAAATTTCAGGATGTAAAGGTTTATTTCTGAATTATTTTTCTACTCACATTTTTTATATGTTAAGAAGTCCCCTTCCCACCTGTAAATGAATTTATTTTGAAGTCAGAAGGGGATTATTATGATCAGTTATTCTGAACTTTCATATAAGGCCTGCCCCATCTTTTGAAGCAAAAGAATAAATTTCCTCCATAGTAATTGGTACTTTGTTTTTTTATGTTGTATTTTTTAAAAGTGAGCTGTGGATTTCACTGGGGACAATGTCTCACCTTATAATTTGACTGTAGAGCRACCACAGGCACATGTTCCTGCTATTCTTTTATTTCTATTATCAGAGAATGGGTAACATTTTTTGGGATARGCCTTCCAAAGCTTTTCAGTGCTTGCATTTTACATGCCAGATTTTTTTGGGTTCCTGTAAACATTCATTCAGAAATGTTTATAGACTAATTTGCAAAATGAGTCTGAAAGAATTACCAATTTTAATTAGCRTGTTGAATACTTGAGCTGTGTCTCTCATAGACTGCTATAATAATTATTAAACGTGATAGAAAACATATTTCTGAAAATGAGGACTAAACTCAGACTTCCAGCTCTGAAATGTACCTTCCTTATRGCCAGTTTCTTTGGCTTGTATAACTTTATTTGTATTACTTGGCTATATCAGTGTGCCATTTGACAGAAGAAAGACAGAAGCGCACTCCCTATTCAGTTAATCATATACACACATATATATATATAAAGATATTTCTCTTAAAGGAATAAGTGTTATTGACACTTGCAGGCCCAAGTATACCATGTTCATTTTAAAAACAAATTCAGGGAGTCCAGCTTTGATACTGGATGAAATTACCTGGAGAAATTTTGCATTTGTAAGCCAAATGTCAAATTCAGTGAGAATCTAAGTGTATTGTAATACAACCAGGATGGCAATAAAGGTGCTTTGGACCTCATAGTGAATCACCCAGTCTGGAGGTCCCTTTGAATGTTGGCAACAGTGCACTTACAGTGGTGCTTGTAGGCAGTCTTTGAGCATTTTATTCTGGCAGCTAATAATAAATTCACTGTGTATTTTATCAACCCTGATATTCCCTGGATAATGGCCAAAGAGAAAAGAATTTATCTACCATGTGCATCTACTTAAAAGCTGGAACAAATCTTCATTTTTATTAGAAAAGTCACTCACTCATGGCCTTCATTTTTACACAGCAAGTGCAAATGATTTTCTGRAGCATTTCTGGGGAATTATGCTCTTTTCTGAAAAGTCTACATTAGGAGTGTGATATTTTATTAATATCCTATGAAACCTTGTTAACCACTTAAAAGCTAAAATGGAATGAAATTCTGTAACTGTGCCTTTCACAGCTAGCATGTACATCACTTTTTCATASACTACATGGCATCTAAGATAATTTAAATGAACTTTATACTGCCTTATGTTGCAATGAAATAAATAACTGGAATGATAACCATAGTGATTGGCTAGGTATGAAGACTGGGAAACTGAGACAGGAACTATTTRCGAAATTCTAGGAGACTTTTTATAATRATTATAATTTTACTGAGTTTGAAGYGATTTATCATCTGTGGAAACCATGATAAAATTCAGAAATGCCAAGTGGGGAAAAACTGTGTCATGAAACTGAAAACTATTGGAACTCAATGTTGGGCCTATGAAGAGTTGTTACCAGAGTTGTGTGACAGTTTAGGATKGTGTGCTAAGTGTATGTGGACCATTTTGAAAAGTACTGATTCTGATTTGTAGAGAATCATATGAAATTCTAGTTAAACAAATCTACTCATGTGGAAACTCCATGAGTGATGCAGAGTAATTCTCTACATTTTATTAATACASTACCTAAACAGATTATTGGAATGTTTCTCAGTGCTGTTTAATAGCAGATTGTTTGACAAACAGGCAAGAAGGCCTGACTTCAGACAAGTATTTCATTATAATGTCTGTGCTTATTTAACATGCTTTGAGCTATTTTAATTAGGCAGATTTTACATCTATAGCTAGAAATTGAGAGAACAGCATTTGAAAAGAACAGGCTAAAAATATAAGATTTTCTTACACCACAGCAAAAATATTTTGTGATRTTTAAAATAAAGGAAAGCAAACAGTTCTGTTCTTGTGTGTTTGAGATACAAAGTAACAAAACTTAACTGAGCGTAGATTTCTCTATTTATCTTAAGTTATATTTTCTTCCTACTATTAGGGTTTAGTAGTATTTTAGTTTGGAAAAATTGATTTAAAGCCCAGTGTTACTGTAATATTGTGAACCTCTTCTTTGCCAACTGACTGCATTAGAATCAACTAAAAGACACAAATTTGSGTTTGAATGTGTTCCTGAAGAAAGCAGGAACCAATGTGGTGTTCTGYTGCAATGCTACAGAAAACATGCATTTTGGGCAAAGGTACCATCCTTTGGAGGAAAATAGATTTTCTKTCAGGTCTTCTATCAATTTGGTCTATGCACACAGAAGTTTCTGTTTTTAATGGCCAGACAATCTGAGATRCAAAAATTTATTTAACATTGTCTGTTAAGCATGGATACTAATTGCCTCTGCAGGACCAGCAACTGCTACAAGCTTCATTGGCAGTAAGCAAACACAAATGGTGCTAGAATGATGCTGGTCCACAATACATGATACTCTTCTTTATGTCTTTACATCATACCAGTTGCTAATTTAGATTTGTCCAATGACAACAATTGTTAAATGATATCCAAATGTAATTTACTTTATGAAGTTTAGTTAATACAARAGCTACTGTAGCTGAGGACCTACCGTCAGTACTAGAAAATCATCACAGGTTTTGGGTGAAGGAAAGGTCCTATGTTAAGGAACCACCTTCAGGGAAAAGGTCCCAGACTGTCCTGAGTACTTTAGGTTTAGTATACCCTAAACATAAACCCCTAAAATACTATGAATCCTTGTTGTTGCATCTTTACTCTGTGTTGTGATGTTTATTCTGTCTAGCACCATATGCTAGATCCATTTATGTGTCCCTTTCTTCATTTATGTCATTAGCAGATGTCTTTACTGCATCCCCCTATTAACATGTTCAACAGACCTTGTGAGTGAACTAGCATTGACTACAGTTTTTATAAAGAACACATTTTCCATCATAATTTGTCACAACAYCTATAGGTGGCCAAAACATGTCAGYTGATTTTATKTYATGGTACCTTGCATATAATTTTAAAATAATCTWGGCAAATAACCAGAATCACTCCATACCCAACACTATCAATTGCAGCTACGGCAAAAAAAAATTAGAAAATAATCTCAAAATCTTTATTACTATATAGATAATAGAACATCACTATTTTCTACAAGTCTGTATATGAAGTAATAGAACTTCCTGGAATGTATTACTAATTCTGTTCCAGTTAGTGCTGAGGGCCTGTGACATCCCATAGGATTACTCTAATTGTGATCTTAATTCTAAAGGTAGTACTGGAATGAAGTTTGATCTCCTGTGAGGAATTTGAGAGCAGCCCTGCAAGAAAAACTTAGTGGTACTGGTAGATGAAAACCTGGACAGGAGCTGGCAATGTGAGCTCACAGATCAGGAAACCCAGTTATATCCTGGGCTGCATCCAAAGCAGTGTGGCCAGCAGGGAAAAGGAAGGGATTSTGCCCCCTCTGCTCTGCTCTGGTGAGACCTGAAAGCCACATTCAGCTCTGGAAGGATGTTAATATGTTGGAGTGAGTCCAGAAAGGGATCATGAAGATGATTAGAGGGATGGAGCACATCTCCTCTGGKGAAAGCCTGAAGAAGAGAAGATCCCAGGGAGACTTAATTGTGGCCTTTGGGTACTTAAAGAAGGCTTACAAGAAAGATTGGGACAGCCATTTTAGCAAGGCCTATTACTGTAGGACAGGGCGTAATGGTTTTAAACCAAAATAGGGTAGATTCAGACTAGACAAAAGGCAGAAAATGTTTRTGATGAGGATGAAGAACCACTGGCACAATTTCCCAGGGGTTGATCAATCCCTGAAAGGGTTCCAGACCAAGCTGGATGAGGCTCTGAGCAGCCTGGTCTAGTGGAAGGTGTCCATGCTCATTGCGGGGTAGTTGGATAGATGGCCTTTAAAGGTCCCTTACAACACAAAACACTATATTATTCTATGAAATTGAAATGTGTGAAAACAGCTATTCTTATGACGTTTTCTTATTGCTAAGAGGATGTGGCAAAACCCACAGTTTACAAAAGGTAATCCTTTGGTCATAATTTTTTCTTAACTGTCTTTCATTCTCTCTTTCCTCCTGATGGTGTTAGTACCCCCTGTGATTTCCCCCATGACCAATATTACATTGACTATCATTTCCTAGAAAGAGATTTCKCTTTTATATTCACCTGGTGAATTTATATCCTGGTGTTCAGGAGCTCTGAAAATGTCTAAGCTGTAACACTGCTTTATACTATATACTATATGAGACTTAGTACAGATGTATGCYTATCTGGTTTCCATCAAACATGAAATGAACTTATATCTGCTTGCAAAAGATTATGTAGATGAGCCATTAYAATGTTAATGATAAACCAAGTCATTAGAGAAGAAAATAAACAATTATTAATTTTCTTAAAATATGKTTTTTGAAAATCTTAAAAATAACGTTGTTTGAAGTGTCTCACAATAATAAATCTAAAGGGGATGTCCTGGTAGATGAGAATTTAGATTGCCATTTTTAGGGACCATGAACTTTCATTTGATCTTGATCTTAGGCCTATACAGACTTTGCCATAGTACTTTTCACGAGAGAGTAATTCATTATCCTTAATGAAGGCACACTGACTGGGAGTCATTTGTTCTTCACTGACTCCATTACAGATATGACTTAATCAAACCTGTCTTTTCACAGCTAAATCAAGATGAGATGAGATGAATCCCACTTTTGCTGAGTTTCTCAAAACCTATATGRAAAATTTTCCTGATGGAGCTTATTCTATCTGTATTACTAAGAGAGGAGCTTGRAAATGATAAATGCTGCAGAACAATGACATTTTTTTTTCYTCTCAGAATGCTGTTGAAACATTCACATGAGTTTCTACTTTATAAAGTTTAGCTGGGCAGGGCATGGTAGGATCATTAGCTATACTGAAATAAAAGAGTTAATATTGCTGSCATGCACAGAAACACTGAACATAAAATAYAAAAGTTTCCAAAGCATTTGCCCTGGCATAAATTCAGTTTCACCTCTATGCTATTGGTGGTGTAGATTGTTCTGCCTCGTCTAAATGAAGAATTATATGTTATGTGTGTTTGTGCATTTGATGTTGTATGTATKGAGTACTATRTCTATACATTTCCAAGGAGAAMCATGCYATCTTTCATGGAATATCTGTGWTCATACAGAGAGCCTTGTAACAATGTTTTAAAGTATTGTTTATATGGATATATTTATGAAGTACTTAAACATCTTCATCTGATCACAGCTGCTCCATTTTGGTGTGCAGATGTGCTTGCATTTTAATCTGCAAAACCTCAAGTTTGTGAAAACTTTGGTGAAATTATGAAAAAATATATTTCAAGGTTTTATCTTCCCGTTTCTTAAGAAATGCTATGAAACGTGATGTGAGATGTGGAATGTTCCATCAAGTTGTATAAATAAATGAAACCATTTGTCTTTCTGATCCCCTTGCATGTAAATGCTGTCAGGATAAAATGGTTGTTAAGAAAATGGAACATAATTAAACCTGACTTATTGTAAATACTCTCAGTATAACTCAAACTAAGGAAGCTTAATATTTAAGAGCAGGCAATTAAGATACTGGTCTTTTTGCTTAACATTCCTCCTCAGTACTTTTGTCAAGCAGTTTGAATTGTTTATATTCAATACAGCTTCTGTATATAATATGACAGGAAAATCCTGGCATTCACTGGGRCACTGGTAGTTTAATGTGGCTGCTACTACAAGAGAAAGGTCTGCAATAATTCTGCTACTCCTCTGAAAAGAAATTTTTAAATCAACAAAGAACTGAGATTAATTCATTTTGCCTGAGTATGAATAAGTAAGGCATATAATTTTCGATTTCACTTGTTGAACTGTTGTAAACAAAAGGAGAAATACATTCATCTGTACCAAATGAAAGTAAACAAAACTTTTTTTTTAATTTAAATTGAAATTTCCAATTGCATTAACTTTTTTATTYATATTGTAGTTTACTGAGGCAAGAATGTAATATAGTGTCTAGCATCTGCAAGTGTCTACTATGGAGTCTTCTCTCTGCTACTCTAGTAAAACTGGAAATCTGCTTTTAAGTGAGTATTTATTTGTCTTTATGCTACTTAGGTGAAACTGCCAAAATACTGAAAGCAATTTTTATTCTCTTCTTGATTTGACAGTTTACATTTCTGGGCATCAMATTTTGAAATAAAGAAAATACACTTGAGAAAACAGCCTATATAGGCAGGTCTCTTTATTCCAAAGTTTGAATAGAAAAAAATAGAATTAATTTTACCTGCTCTCTGGGATTTTCAATTGTAGCAATCTGTAAGTAATTATGAAGCAATAGGTTGCAAATATTAGTATTTTAGATGCTGYGTTTAATTGTGGACCTTCTATCTCAATCCCTTCCAGCTCAGGATGTTGTATGATTCTATGATTGCATGAACTGAAATGATGAAATATTAATTGTAAGTCAAACAGTTGTGCAACATGATGATTCTTATCAAAGTTTTAAATTACTTTAAAACATCTGTAAATAAAATCAAGTACAGACTCTCACCTCTGAAATAGTCCAAATATCAACTCTTGTATCTTTTATKTACAGTGTAAGAACAATGTAGTTCTGGAGTTCTGCAGAATTTTATTACAGTGAGCATTTTGTACAT
Organism: Alauda arvensis; assembly: GCA_902810485.1. Taxonomy (NCBI): domain Eukaryota; kingdom Metazoa; phylum Chordata; class Aves; order Passeriformes; family Alaudidae; genus Alauda; species Alauda arvensis. The sequence goes on from CADDXX010000793.1 coordinate 97,513, forward strand.
TTTTTCATTTCCTGGTTTTGCCTTGTCTCAATTTCCTTACTTCAAGTTTTTATTTCATTTACATTTTGTTACCCCAATGTCATCTCAGTTCTGCCTGAATACATTAGATTCCTTTGTGGTTGTGTAATACATGAAGCAGCAGGAATAACCAGAGTAACCCATCAAATCAGACAGACTTTAAGRCTTAATTATATGTTCTATGACAGCCATGACAGATATCTTTACTGAATGCTGCTAAGCAAGATAAAACACTACATGAAATATGAGAGATACACAGATACACATTGGTGTATTTGTGTACTTTTGTCTTTTGGATGGGCAAATGATGAAAAGAAACTTTGTTCCAGCTGTGATGGCTAATTCCTCTATGATGCTAAAAGAATTCTTTAAGCTTTCCTATACTTTTCATGGGACTTAGTATARCACTGGTAAGAGTGGTGAGGTTAGAGACATACTCACTCTTAAGGTCTTCAACTAAGTGAAAATAAACAGAAAACACAAATAAGAAATGAAAAACTAAACTTTGCTTGGATGCTTCAGCATGGTGCATTTGACAAAATACACTCACAAAGGATGTGGATAGGGCATTTATGCAAACACAAACAAGGTAGTGAGACAGCAGGATAAAAACTACTCACGTTTAAAGGTGGGGGCAGTGATACAGAGCTCAAGAATTTTAATCAGAAATAATTAGATGTCAGAAATATGTATTGATAAAATCATGACCAAAACAATGATTGTGGATCTTTAGGGTTGCTGCTTGGTAGCTGTCCTTGATTTTATTTTGAAACTCCAGCTTTATAAATGCTTGCTARAGTTCATAGGATAGAAACAGTTTCTTTTCTCTGCTAAGTGATTTATCTTACATCTCATGTAAGAATCATTAACATTCACTATAGCTCTCTGTTTAAACTTCCTTCTAGTCCAGACAGAGAAACTGGGTTGGAATCATTCCTCATCTGCAGTAGATCTGTCCCTCATAATAAAAGGAGGATGGATATTTCACAAAGAATGATTGATTGGCTGAGATCATCTTTCATATTCATGAAAGCTCATGTGAATTTWAAAAAATCTCTTCAGATGTGATTTTTTTCTAACARTATTTTAAAATTTAATTTYAATATTTCTTGATAGTATTTTTCAATCTAATACAGTATATTAATTATTTGAGAGATTTGATTGATTAACTAAGACTTATAAGGGTTTGGTATTTTTGTCTGGTATTAGACTAGTTAATTTTGTTTTCAAGGGACAATTTCTTAGTCACAAAAGTATTTTAAATATTAAAAATTGGTTCTGCTTAAATAAAATAATGATAACATATTTTTATGAATATTTATTAACAGAAATGTAAGAGCTCTTCAAACATGTGAAAAAAAATTTAAAATTTCCCAATATTTTAACTATTTTTGCTGTTATTGGATAATTTCTTTAAAAATATTTGACTTTCCAGAATATTGGAATATCCTTTTTGTCTCATGTTTTCCTTCTTTGATATATGCTTTCTGTCTTCTTCTACTCAACTGTATATCCAATTATTTTTCTTGTAGCAACCAATCATCTCAGAATTTTTATCATTTTTAAACACCTATTATAAGAAGACATTTTGGGTACTGAAATTACAATGTATTGTAAATGTAGTTTAGTTAATATTTTCCTCACTTTGAACAGTATATGTAATCTAAAAGTAAATATTTTCAGAATCTCGTTGAGCAATTTTGGTTTTGACAGATTAGTTTTTAAAAAATAATGGGTTTTAATCCATGAGGAAAAGAAATCAGAGCTATTATTGCTGAAATTAATTAGAAGACAGAATATTTCCTTGAGGATACTGTGTCTTTTTTGTCTCACCCTTTTCTCATTTTTGGCTTGCATCCTCCTAAAGCTCTTACTCTGAAATGTACAAGACAAGAATCATGATGTGGCAGTGAGGGCACCCCAGCAGTGTTTGGAAGGACTGATAAGTCTGAGGAGGTTCAAGAAACACAGAGAAACAAAAGAGCTCAAAGATGACAAGCAGAAGAACTTAAATAAACCCTGTAGAGGTGGAGGATCTTTTTGTCAAAAATATTCAGCAAACTACTGTTATAAAACAGAAAATTAAAAAAAAATGCAAACAACCAAACAATCCATTTATTAGGCATGATATCATAAAGTTTCATGCTTTGGAAGTATGTGTCTTACAGAATCTATCTGCCACAAAGAAAGAGAGCAGATTTGTTTCAAAGATAAATTTCTATCAAAGCTGGAAAATTTTCAACCAGGAATTACATCTGCTTAAAAGACTATTTATTTATTCACAATACAAGTATATAATATAATATAATACAGCACTGAAGTGCTGTGACCGTGGGAAAATCCAGTGTGACTCTTGTACCAGAGGACGTATTTCCAGGGGACACTGTCACCAGTGAGACTTCACACAGAAGCTCATTTATAATGTGTCTGCTAATGCTGAAGTACTAAATAAAAAAAAGTTACTGTTTTTGTTTAATAGACAGATTTRCAAGGCCTATGTTGGTAACTAAAAAGCTGGAAAATTTGTCTTATTACAGAAAACTGAAGGGSAGAAAATTAAAGTTTATGTGGAAAAATCTTTGCACTTTAAAAATAMATCAATCTGATATGTGCTAGAAAACACTTTTATCTGAAAAATAATGCTGGTGTAGGAAGAAATGGATACAAAGTGGCGATGGATATAAAGTGGCAATGGGTACAAACATTCAGACTGTAAACTAAAATAATTAAAACCAGGGGAAAAACATCTGAAAAGCAAAAAACTCGAACTCTTTGTTGATGTGGTGAGAGGAAAACCTATCTCTGTAGTGGAGCCTGAAGGATGTCTGAGGTCAGCTAAATTGTGTACATATCATCAACATTGGGGAGACAGGACTTAATGATCCAGGATGCCTCTTATAATGCTGGGTCCCTGGGTTTAAAGGTATCTTCACGCAATCAAATATATTGCTCTTGTAACCCATAAACAAGCCTCAATACTTAGAAATGGAGAAATAAAACTGACATCCTTAAGGATAAACATGGGGGACTCTTCATTCATCCTTAAGGATAAACATGGGGGACTCTTCATTCAAGGTATGTCAGTGCTGTCATTAAAGACATTGATGTACTGCAGCTTCTCTGTCTCTGAAAGTGATGAGTGGTGTGATATGTCTGTTCAAGACCTACATGACATTAGTGAAATGAAATCTTTGGAATATAAATCCCTTGGCAYTGGCAGAGCACAGAATACCATTTCTCATTTTTGTTAATTTCTGACTCAGGAAAGGCACTCCACAGTTTTGCTGATTATTCTGAAGTATTAAACTTTCAGTTTTCTGGTTTCTTCAGATAAAAATAATAGCATGAGTCCATGTCTTGGTTTAAAGGCAATTTAAGAGACAGATACTCCAAAATTATTTACCTCCCCTTAAATTTTAGCCAATGCCTTTCTACCAACAGGGAGAGATGAATATSAGTAGATGTAAAACCCCATATTTACTCAAAAAACCAAAATAGCAACTGGYAAGAGAAATAGTAGTAACAATCACTAGTTACAAAGTTGCTAAAAGCTCATGGGAATGAAAAGAATCTAAAAATGCCCCAAAAGATCTGGCATACTCCACAGACAACTGTGTGTGAGAAGACAAGCATGGTGGCAGCCTTTTCTCCTCTCTTGACTATGTGAAGTAAGTCATGGAGAAATGAAAATGTCCTGTTTCTGAATGTCAGGTGCAGCCAAAAAGGTGCAATTRTGTCGGAAGCCAGAATGTTCCTCTGGCCATCCTGGATGGGCTGAGACCCTGGCAAGGGGTCTGAGGYTTTYRCAGAGTCAGAAATGCCAGTGCTTTTCATTTCAGCCCATGAAAAYCACTGCAAACTTTGTATGGGGATTTGCAAGCCACAAGAATTTGTTTGGTGYGATWTTTGTTATGTCACAGGGTGAAAAAGTAGGATTTTTAGATTTTGCTATATAGGTAAAATGGGGCCAAGATGGAGGCAGRKCAGTGCGTTAAAAACACSTTTTCCTGCTTCTTCTTCCCCACCATCTTTGCAAAGGGTGATGGTTTTTAKGATWGGGTGAAGGTGCAATTTCACTGCATGACATGGGTTTTAGTTATTGGTGTTYAGAGAAAAACAMTGTTAACKTAGTTTAGATTATAAAAGTCCAGGTGTCGTTGTGGKAGGAGGAGATTCTGCTTTTCYAGCTGTCTGTGRACTTCATGCTGGACAGAGAGAACTTTTGAGATAAGCTTTTAATAAACATCTTCAGACCRYAACCCAGATATTTTCCAATTCCTTCTTCCAAGCACGCRCTGGTGAGAAGAAAGACTTTTTACACTGCTGGGGTTAATCTCAGAMCTGATAACCCYGACACAATTAGTTTCTTCTTGTTTCAGCCTAGTGTACTTAGCATTGACTTCAGTCCTTTTTCACATTTTCCGAACTAGTTCCCCTTAGATTGGGTATTTCATTTTTATTAGTCATACTAGTTACTAGTCTACTTTTTTCTTCTCCCTTTTGACTTTAAATATGATTCAGAGTCAGATAAACCCTGATAGGTATTACTCCCCTTAGCTATCCAGCCACAGCCTGGTCAAGACTTGAAGTTAAGCCTGAATTTTAACTTGAAGAAATAATTAAATCAGTGTTAGCAGCAGCCCATGTGGAAAGTGTCTGTCTAGTAATTCATTATCACCAGCCTGTCTCTAATTTGCCAGTGTGCATGGCACCCCTACAGTAGTGTGAGAGAGGCAACAGATCATTTATACAAATTAAAATCAATAGGGGGTTGAGTGTGGAGCCCAGTGGAATATCCTCTGGGCAAGTGGAAATTTTAAAGACTAAGGACTTAATCTTAGCTGCTTGACTTCTTTCATCAAGGTAAGACTTAAAAAAATTAATTTTAATTTATGAAATATTAGTACCTGGAAAGCTTTTGAGCACAGATACTGTATTTCAGCAGAGTCAAAACGAAGGCTTTTTCAGGTTTCAAAATACAATGTCAACGAGGCAAACTTTAACACCTTTAAAAAGCTTAGTATTTTAAATGTCACTAAAGGGGATTTTTTTTCTTTTTCCCTGAGCAACATAATTAATYTATTGCCAAGAAGTTTCTGATGTCTTCAAAATATATTTCTTGATCCAAAACCAGAAGGGAAATGATTTTTTCATTTTGTACTTCCATTACAATGTAATTGTCACTCTTTATCTGTGAAGCTTCTATCCTTGACTTTAGTAGGCACACTGGTTACAGYTTACTGGCTCTAACTTACAGTAGATGAGAATCTGGCCCAGAGCCTTCATGCATATATTTGTAGAGAGAGAATTATTAGATAGATAGTTATAGATATTTCTGACATCCAGAATGTACAGACATCTGAAAGTCTAAAAAGTCCCTATTACTGTACTGGCTGTAACACTGCATTTCACAGAATAGTTAATGAGATCTGGATGCACTGAGTGACTTATTTAAAGTAATTCAGCAAGCAAATGGTGGAGTCCCAAAGCTCCTTGCTGTCACCATTAGACAGAAAACACAACTTCTCTCAATAGGTTAAAGTTGACAGGCAATAAAAAATCACCCTTACACAGAACAGATAATAACTCATGCTAAAATCTACATTTGTTAGTTTCAAGATATATACATTAGCTTCCCACAGAGGTTTATTATTATTTAATTTGGCTTTTTCTGCCCTGGCATCTTGTACTCTAGTCCTGTTTAGAGTTCTGCTTGTTCTCATTCAATCCAGATTAGAAAAGCTTTGGTGCAATGTCTTTACTGGTATTGTGAAGTGCACTATTAATCTACTGTTTGCAATGGGTAATAAATAATGAGGCATTCTGGGTCTTGTAAGTTTAAACTAAAYGCAGTTCTGGGAACCTTGGTACTATCTGTTGAATATTTTCCATGTCTTGCTTTTCAGCACTTATCTGGAAAATAATTACATGCATATGACCAAGAGGCAATTCCTAACAGATACTGCCATCTCACATAAAGTGTTTTGCTTTAAATTGAACACAGCTTCTACTTTCTGCACTTTGTTTCTAAGGAKACAGTCATGAACAGGGAACATTTTCCTTAGGAGCTCATCTGTTCCTGCTGCTTCTCCCTCACCTGAAGTCATAATCCTTGGTTTGTGGCTATAATCAGCCCTGTGGAAACCAATTGTGATGTCACAGGCAGGAGATTATGACTTCAGGGGCAGAACAAACAGCAGGAGCAGGTGACCTCYAAAACACAAGATGTCTCTTCATGCAAAGATTGTTCAAGTGAAATGTGACAGAAATGTGCCTATCTTTGAGAAGAAAATGTTTGTTCAGGTTTCAAAAAGGCATTAATTGGATTGCAAGAGTTAATTTGAAGTGAAATTCTCTGTGATTATATCAAGAAGAGATAATATATTCAGTAGCAGCTGAATTACTAAGTTTAGCTTCTAATTTCTCATTTGATTAAATGACAAACACGACTGATGCAATCAGCAACTTATCTTTTCACATAAAACTGGAACCATGTAAAAACTCATTTCCTCTCTAGCTGACTTTTGCTGTGAAGTCAGCTGTAAAATGGGTCAAATTTTTAAAGGTTTCTGCTTTTTTTTCCCCTTTCATTTCATGTAGTGAACTGATCAGAGGGACTTTTTTTGATAGCTTTCTAAGGGAATGTTTGTGTGATTTAACAGCTTGTTTTATGACAGCATTAAAGAATCAGGGTTGATTTGTGTGGGCTTTTATTTTTTTTTTTGTCACTTTGTGTAATAGTCAGAGGTTTGGTAGGGGAATTAYTTGTATCAACCAGAGTTTTTTCTTCAGTCCTATTCTGAGAAAATGTAACTGAGCATTTAAAACAGCATCTTAAACAGATCTTAAATCTTTCATAAAAAAGATTTTTAAGATCAATTCCCACTTAAAATCCCTACTAATTGCATGTTATCATTGAGATTTGGACAAATCAATCAATTTGGACAAATGTGGTTTTATCAACATACAGATTCATCTGCAGATGTTGGATCTCTGTTCCATGTGAAAGCATGGAGGTTTTAGTGGTTTGGATATTGGTGTATCAGGAGCTGAGTGAAAGAGACATTTAYTTTACATTTGATTCCTACTCTTTTTTGTGTGTGTCACATTTCATTCCAGAGAAATGTATTTTGGTCCAGGTAAATGACACTTGGATAATATTATTTTTTTTTAACTTTTGGATAAGATATTTTTCCTAAAGGAGAATTTTCTTCTTACTAAGATAATAATTTAAGCTGAAATGTTATTTGTGAACAGCTTCACATCTGTATCAGAGATGAGAACTTAGATGCCTGGCTTATTTAAAATATAAAGGGGCTGTTGCATGGAACTGACTGCTTATTGAACTGTGATCTTCTCTTGAATTTTGTGCTTAGGGATGCTAGCCACCAAAAACTTACAGGTAAATGTGTAAGTCTGCTCTGCATGCTCAGACAAATCTTTTTGTGTCAGTTTTGTAATCTTTAAATTAGAGACTATAAGAACTTTTTTTCTTTTTTTTTGAGATCAATGGCTACAAAGATTCTAACACATAGTACTARGGAGCATACCAGTATTGGAAAGTACACTCTTGTAACTAATTTTCCAATGCCATTAATCAGTTGAACGTTTAAATGTGTGATTTGTTTATGGCATCATAATCACTGCCCCAAAAATGTAAGTGTATATCTGATGAAAAAATACTGTATTTATATTTTCTGGGGGAAAAAAACCCCACAAACACAAGCAAAAAACCCAACTCCAAAATCCCAAACTAACAAAACAATCCCCCACAAATTTTATCTTCCCTGTAAGCATCCGTATATGATGAATTTACTACATTGGTGTTAGTAAAGAATTATGAAGAACTTGCATTTTTTTAAAGGAACATGAAAGAAAAAAGTTTTTTATAAACTATAGGAATAAATTGTGAAGAAATATCATCCTATCATTACACAATTTTTATTAGATAGTACTAAAATACAGGAAAGCATGAGAAAGCAGCAGATAATTAAATGAAATCTTACTTTGTCATTTTGAGGTGCTGTCAGTAGCAACTGGTAGTAGAGTCTTCTTGAATAGACAATTTAATCAAAGCCCTTGTTCCTCAATGACATTTAATTGCAGCCTTTTTACAGATTTAACATACAAATCTATTTCTTTTGATAAATGTTTTCATTTTCCCACCTAGAATGTCCAGACTATTTTGTATATTGATGGAGAGTAAAATTCTCCCAACCTTTCTCCTGACCTTTTGAAATTTCAAAAATTGCGGATAACAAGAATTTGTTTCCAATTTARTCTCATCAGTTCTGGTTATTCTAGGGCAGAGCACCAGTAGTAGTAGCAGACATAATGCTCATTGACATAATAGCACAGATGAGCTGAATAAGGAAGCATCTAACAACGTTACTTGGAATAAAGCTGCATTTCTTCATGTCCTATTTTTTCTATACAAATAAAAGAAACATTGTAAGAATTTTGAAGTTTTTGTCTTTATGTACACAGTAAATGCTTTTGTGGAAAATCTTATTAAACAAATTCCGGGCTTCAAAGAGGAAATAAAACCATAATTTACTTCTCTATTTTACCAGCTCTTATACAGYTTCATCTGAGTGGTGCCTTTACCTTGCAGTAAAACCCCCATAGTTCCCTATATCGTTAAAAATAGTGTTTTTTAAATGGTTAGGAGTTTCTACCATGAGACCAGTAAAAATTTGGATCCAAAGGAAACAGATCCCAGATTTATTTTTGATCAGCTCTACTTCTTATTGTGGTTCTCTTAATTATTTGAGATGATAAAAAATATTTTCATCAATGAACACAACAGATRTGTCCTACCTTCTATCCCATTTGAAGAGTTATTTACGGAGTTTGGAAAAAATATTAGAATATTCAATTAAAATATTGTTTATGGACTCCTTTGTGTCATGAAGGAAACTGCCCCAGAGTTAAAGACACAACCCAGCTTCCGAATAACCAATGAAAAATAATTTTAAAACTTCCTAGTTTATTCTTGCTGTTCTAATGTATGTTTCACCTCAGTTAGTAGCTCATTGTAAAGTTTAAAGAATTGTTAGAAGTAGTCTTTCCTTGTCAGATTAAGTTAAGTTGTGATACATTATCTTCTGTGGCATTTTTGTTTAACTAATCCTCAGATTTAGTAAACTACAGTAGGTTTCACAGCTGTTAAGTATGATTTGGTAAGTATGATTATTCTAGGTGCACTCCATGGTAACATACTCTAAACAAAGCCTTTTTAAGAGATCTCCAAGTCTAGCTTTTAAAATATAATTGGGGATTCCTCCATAGATTTATTCTGCTCATGAATGAGTCATAGAATACTTTCTTGTTCTTTTTAGTACTGTTTAATCAGAAATAGGTTTTCTCCTTTGTTTAACATTTGATATTTAGAGCAAAAATACATAATCAAATTAAGGCAACAGACTTAAAACTTCAGTGAAGATTAAGGGCATTTTGAGATTACAGAGCAGCTGCTCACACCCATTCTAGAACTGGGACATCTGTAAATTCCCAGAAGCCTAGTAATCTGATTCTTGGAAAGATGATKGAAATTGCCTACCTTTTATCATGTACTGGAGTGACATTCTTCTAATTAACATAAGGTTTTTTTAATTGATCTTCAATTTAAATCTGATTTAGACTTACAAATTAACACGTGATCCCTACCAGTCTGTTGTAGCCTRTACAAAACTAGTTTCAGAGAATTAGAAGCAAAAGAACTGGAACAATGTGTAATTTTTATTACATAAAATACATTTTAATAACTTCTCAAATTATCTTTTTTTTAATGTAGCTGGACRAAAAAAAATCTGCTCCTTTTTAACTACTGTGTTGCTACAGATACACCTGAAAAATTCCTCTAAGGCAGAGAAAACCAATGAAAACATTCTTCCATGTAAAATATACAGGCATAACATTCAACGTGGCAGAGTTCAAAAAGCATCTCCACTCCTACTGTTAAGACTCATACTCTTTGAATGGACAACCTAAAAAATGTTCTGTACTTAATATTTCCAATTCAGAATTTGGGGCTTCTTATTTTTCATGTATTCAGCCAGCAGAACAGTCAACTTTATTCACTGATGTGGTCTGCTACTTTATACCTTCTAACTAGAATTATATGGAAAGAYTCTATTGGTCCTACCTAATGTCTAAAAATAATTATGGCCTTTAGAATCTCTGAAAAATATTTCATTCTGTTTGGAAATCTCCWGTTCATTTTGTTCTTTGAATTGCAATTGCTATTAGAATATGAGGAATATCAATCATACTGACAATCATGGTAAAATTAGAAATTGTCATTGACTAATTTTGTTTTAAGTAAACAAGTCAAGAAATTTGCTCAAGAGATTCACTTTGTTGTACTTTAARTGCTTTAATTTCCAAACACGCTGTCAATATTCACCTGTCTCAGGGGTTTGAAAGCAAAAATAAAGTTTTCRTTTGAAATCCAGTTCTTAGTAAAAAAGAAGAATCAAAGTTAACTGGTTTTTTTGCTAGCAATATCCTAGTAGAATTTCTGAAGAAAAAGGCTAATTTTAATTATTGTTACTGAAATACCATATTAATAACATCACATAAAGTATGTAAACACTAATATTGATGACAACTCTAAGTCATAATCTAAGAACTTCCTTTACCAACTTTGAAGTATTTTACTTATATTAGTTTCCTTCTCTAAAGATGTTTTGTTTCCTGAATGGTAGAGGTCTCCTGTTCACACAGTTTCTCTGTAAACCCGAAACTTAGATGGATTAGTGTACCTTAAGAAACAGAGGGAATATTCCAAATCATTAACTTTGCACTTTATTTTCAGTATGTTATATTCAGAATTAAGTTTAGTTATACTTTCATTTAAATAGTTTCTGACTTATGCATTAGATATTATTATCAACAAGTTTGTGTTGGGTGAGTTTTTAGCTAATAAAATTATTAGAAAAATCCTTAGGAAAAAGAAATTAAGACGTTTCTCACAAAGTTTTGGAACACAGAGCACTACCCCAACAATTTGTCATCTGTTACATTTCAAATTCCTTGCCTAAATACCTTAATGTATGGAATTTATTTTTATTTAAGACACTTTGATTGGTGAGCAAGAGCWCAGTAAATGGCTCTCTGTGTACATATTCATTTTTCTTTTGTGACATATGAAATACACAAGCCACTCTAATTAATCAAACTTTTAGTATACTGGGTGGGGTTTTGTTTTCTTTGTTTTAAATRTTTTAGTTCTCTCCTTTCTAAATAACTTCTCCTGATGTTCACTATTCAGGCAGCAGAAAGTGAAATTTACATTCTTTGATTTAGAAAACCTATTAAGAAAATCATATTAGTCACCTTTTTTGAAAGAGAATGATAATTTTGAAATACCTATAAAATGTGGTCTAAAATGCCTACATTTGCCTTGATTAACTAAGGAGACTGATGATGCATATTGAATTGCAGCCTTATTTAATAATGAATTTACATTGACTCAATTCTACTGATTCAATCATGAGTATTTGTCTGCCATTTGATAAAGTTATTGAAATTTTAAAACAATTGCTGTGGTCTCTAGAGATTATATTACAATAACCTGATACAGTGACAACAGAAAAAAAGGAAGCATACACACTAATTAATAGAAATATAAAATCATTTAAAAACATTTATTTATGTATCCATCAGAGAAATGCCCAATGGATGTGCACCACCTTGACAAATAAAAGAAAAAGCTTTTAGGGAAGAATGGGATCAGCTTGCCCAGTGCGACTTTATTTTCTTGCAAACAGCTTTAACTTTGTGGAAACTCAGCCATCTGCTTTTACGTGTCTGGTTTGTCACATGCAGTTCAGCTATTTGAGACAGGACTGCTAGCAGAAAAAGATACATAAATCATGTCCTTCATTTATTGGTACTACAAAGTCCACACAGTGTCTTACGCCTTCCATACTCCTTTCCTGATAAAAGGTATGGTCCATTCATAATAAAGACAAGACCATAGGGAGAAATACTTTGGCAGTGTAGCTTGTTTTACCATGGACTGCRATACAGTTGCAGTCCAAAAGGCAGCATTTTCCCTGATAGCTGCTGCATCTTATTTAAATTCCCAGTGATCTGAGAGAAATCCACTAGTACTCTGCAATAAATTCAATTGTTACTACACCATTAAACCTYGCTTTATTTTCCTAATGTACAGCCATTACAGGAAGTTGTGTTCTAAATAAAACAATTTAATGCACTGTGAACATAGAGAGTTCTATAGTCCTAAAAGTTTTCAGAAACACATTTTTGTCTTTTTTAATATAACTGGAACTTAAAACCAAGCAACTAAACAAAAAAAACTAAAACCCACAAAATATCCAGACAAGGGAAGAATACTGCATTATGTATGTATTTTTATATTTATCACTGCTTTAGTTTTCTGTAAATATTTAAAATAACTTATAACTTCCAATTGCCAGATACTTCTGGTTTTCTATAACATATAATTTTGCTTACCACATACTGAGTCCTGATCCAGGTGTAATTATGATTTTTTTGCCCAGTTTGCTGTGAAAGTCAGTCTTGGAACCCCGGTCACTGAGAATTTTAGGCTTTCTGTGCTCACATGCACTGACCAACAAGAAAACACCACATTTGACCTGAGACTTTGGAAAAGGCTTCCAAAAATGAGTGATAGTACTTGGATTATGGGTGTGTAATTTGAATAGAAGTGTGTAATATTACATGGTGGAACACTTACAATTTAAGGTTTTAGAATATAGTAATATATATAAAGCCAGATGGAGGTTTTAGGGTGGAGGCTAGTCCTTCTTTTTTACCTTCTTCTTCATGGGTCTAGGTGGTATTTTGTAATTGGATAAGAAAGTCTGCATTGTAGCCCATGGGTATTTGGTTATTGGCTAAAAGTAAAAAAAAAAAATTAAGTATAATTTCTTAATTGGATGTTTTATCCTTAAAAAGATGTGAAGAGGCAAATAAATCTCAACTTTGACTTGTTACATTGAAGTGCTAGACAACTCACTGTCTGKAATATAGATAAGAATTAATAAACATTGAGTCAGAAACAGAAACTACATCTCAAGTAAGTATGAGATCTTTTACTATGATTTTCATGTTACTTTAAATCCTGATCTCCAAAAGTTTTAYCTTGAAATTCTGTTCCTCAGAAGTGTTCATATATTTTTGTGGAAATTGTCCTTTATATAGATGTGAGTTTATTTTCAGGCTCCTATGATATTGGTGGTGACATCTATGAGAGTACTACACAAAAGCTCTTGAGGCAATGTTGTAAATTCCTTGGGTTTCCCAGTTCAGTGTGTTGGACTTTTAGCTATAGTGCCCAGGAAGGTGATGCAGAATCATGTCACACATAGCAGATTTCCAGAGATAATTTTGTGACTCCAGTACCATGTCTACTRTTTTAAAATGAGCTGCTCATCAATTTGTATGACACCAGGGCTAAACTGTCTTTGGGAAGAGGGGATGCTTGCATGGAATTAACACAGGGAGATCCAGCAGATGCTGCTGGAGGCTCCTGAGCAGAGGCTGTGGCTGTGTAGGACAAAGAGACCTGCCCACTGCTGCCCCAGCTCCAGCTCCCAACACATCTCAGCCTGCTGCAGGTGCTGGGATCTGATGCCCCAACATTCTCAAAGTGCTTGTCTTTCTGCGGATTAATCTCAACCAAAAATCCTATCAAACTAGAGTTCAAAACACCTTCATTTTCATCCAGGTCTACACTTTAGAGGCTTATGTAGATCTGTACCAAATCTGAGAGGTGCACAGGAACAAACCAAGTGCAAAGTCCTGCTGCCCCAAAAGTATTCTTCTCTTCAGCTGTTTGTGACCCAGTGACTTTGAAAGCCAAAAATACCATCAGTTGTTCCATATCTTAGATGAGGAGAGAGTGTGATAGATGTGCCGATTGCTTGGATGTACAATCAATGTAAACCTTAAGAAAACAGTATCCTAACCAAAGGTTGTTTTTATTTACAGTAAAACATAAAATCTGCTTTCAGTTTAAGGGAGATTTGTCTGAAATGCCCATTTTGTGGTTTATGTCACTGCAATTGATCACTGCTTGGCTGTATCCCCTAGCAGGATGAGATCTCATCCCTGTAGCTAAGCACCATTTAKTCTCTCTCTCTCCTTCTCTCCCCAGTCTTTTTCTCTCTTTGAATGGCTAATGGCATCTGGTCATTAATCTTTACAGGGGTCGACATTTAAGCTGAAGTAACTCACCCCATTACCATCTATTCTTTTCTTTGTATATCTTTTTAAAAGCTTGGTATTCTCAAGCTGTTTGTTTTCCTCAATGAGCATTGCAGTTTTTATAGTACATACATATACATACATATAGAGACAATTTTTTTTTTTTTTTGTAGAAAAAGCTGTTATCACCAAACTACTAAGCTTAAACAGTTGGAGTCACATGACATTCCTGGAGTTTGGGGGGTTTTTTGGRTTGGGTTGTTTGTTTGTTGGGGTTTTGTTTGTTAGTTTTGTCTTGTTTGGGTTTACTTCTTTATTTATCCCTTTGACTAGGTAGGTACACATTTATAGTTATTATTACCAAGGAATGATTTCTGTGAGAGTGATCACACAGCCCTGCCACTGATGACATACCTTGATAATATAATTTGTTAAGGGAAGCTTGCAAGTATGAACAGTGTGAATACGCAGGGAAATTGATGTTACAAGAAAAAGTTGATATTGGTTAATTGTTGTAATTCCCCCMAGAAACTGCTTCCCCCTACCCCAGGATATGGAAGGCCGAGATACCCTTTGACTTTTCCCCTTTCCCTTATCCCATTGGCCCGGGGCTAAACACCTCACCAGAGATAAGGSCTATATAAGACCCTGTAATTTCCTTGTTTTTGCTCTTTCAACATGGACCCCATGAATAAAGACCTTCAAACATCTCAGGAGGAGTCTCTTTCTGGTAATCCCAGTCCTATCTCTGAGATATCTCCTCCCTGGGCCCCGTGTGGAAACTGAGCTGGCCTTGAGTCTTTGGGGGGCTGCAGCGGGGGAATAATCTCAGTTAATGAAGTTCAGGACTTGGGAAGTCCCGTGTCTCTTGTCACTTGATACTAGTAGAAGCAATCTTGGCAATCTTGTTTCAAGCAATTTTTTAGAGTTTTATTATATGGGCTGATAACTCCTGAAGTCTAAGGTAAATATCTCAACATAGTTATTCAAATGATACGGCATGAATTTTCCAGTCAGCAACTCAGTATACAGTAAGGCTGCAGAGAAACATCTGCTTGTATCYTGGCTATGAGAAAAACACAGAATTATATTTTGTAGGTTAATGGTTTCTAGTGTTCCTATCTTAAATGAAGGAATATAATRCCTCACATGGTATGGAAATGASGTTTYTCTCAGACTTGTGAAATAAAGTCCATTTTTCCCATGCTACAGAACTCGCCAAYGACCCACATTACTATTTAATGCTGAACTTAAGATCTGTGCTATATCCAGCAAGTCAATATGCATATATATAGAGATAAGAAGAACTATAATTAGAAAGCACTGAAGAACARGATTTGTAAGGGAAATAAAAATCTCATGAGCAKGACATGAGATTTGGCAAAGATTTCMCTAAGAAGGATGATGCTCTGCCCTTTGCAATATCTTTTTAACATTCCTATGAAGCATCTAGTATTTTCAGCTGTGAAAATGCCTGTCTGYATGCTGCAGGAACAATAGTTTTGACTGAGAGAACAAGTCTTATTAAAAGGAAAATAAAGAGATTTATATAAAGAGAGGAAGTAAATGTGRAAAAGATCCCAGGTGAKAYTCYCTAATTTAAATCAAAATKTTATCTGTTACTTCTCAAAYGATAAGGAGGACAATATCATTGCAYRATTTATTTTCATTTGCATTTCATAAAAAAGTTAATCAGAGTATAAACTTGTTAAAGTGTTTCCTAATCTGGTTTAACATACATCAGTGTGAAGTCACCTTCAGTAAAAGAAACATCCGCTATGGGCATAAATAGTCTTCTTTTCTTACTGCACTTTAGTTACTTCTTATAGATGCTTGTTTCTTTGATGTTTATAGAGAGCACCTTGATTTTTGCTTTCTGATTAAAATGTATAGAAATTCTACTTTTTTTTTTTTTAATGACTATGAATATAGAGAACTATTCAGCTTGACTGTGGGAGATTTAAATTGTTTTTTCTTTTGCACATAATTCATAATTCAAGAAAGGAATAAAACCTCCAAAGCTGTCAATAATTTTTTTTTCATTGTAAAAGCCAGATCAGTTATTTAAGACCCCACTGTAGCACAGGAAAACATGATGGTTGCAGGCAAACCTATATATTGTAGAGTACACTGATTTTTCTACTAAACTTTCAGTCATCCATTTTTCTGGAAATGCAGAGACAGGATTCTGAATGGGCAGTAAGCAGCTATGAGTTGTTATAAGCCTACATGACTGTAACATGATTTTAGAAATTTACCTTATACATGATTACAAAGAAGAATTCTAGATTATACACATGCTTTAAGCAGGAACTGAATCCCTTCATTTGCTTGTGATAACCTTCACTCTTCTAATTATTTTAAATATTATTTGAGCCATATATTTTGATAAAGTCTCTTGTAACTTTATTACTTTGTGCATGTGCATGCTTTTGTCATTATCATATTGATTTTTCAAGTCCACATAAAAGCATTTCTGAAATTTGTCATCTTGTTATGAAATGAACATACATAAAAATGTCAGGACTATAAAAAATTCTGGACTGACTTGAATATAACCATTGCAATTCCTCCACACACGTATATAATTGTATGAAATTATGAAGAAGACTGCTCAGGAAAATGTGCAGCATAAAGCATCATTATCCCTGTACTGATAGACCATTTATCTATATTGCTGCAAATGAATTTTACTCCTCACAGAGAAGTGTCCTTAACATGTCCTCAGTTAGTTCTTAATAACTAAATGCTGTAGCAAAGATGTTCAAAAATGTAATTTTCTGTCAAAAAAAAAAAGATAAGAAATAATAAGAAAAAAAGTGATAAAGATTGATATTGCAAAGATGTCAGTAGAAAAAAAATTATATTCAAATCAATTGAGCATGAACAACTGGAAAACCTAGTTTCATTGGCTGATTGTGAAAGTACTCAGATAAATACCTCTTTTTGCAGTGGCATTCTGTGCCTTGTGTAGAACTTAAAACAGGAAATATTTTTAAGGGCCTATCTGAGGGCCAAACTCTGCTGCTGTAGTGTAGAGCAGTGTTACAGACATCTAACAAGGATGTGGACACAACACAGTGCAAAACTCTCTGGAAATAATAGCTCAAGTCCCAGAAGCATAATAGATATACTATTTCCATTTGAGGACCTAACTTGAGAGATGCAGCTGTATGATTTAGGCATGTTGTGAATATTATTCTGAACTGAGTCTGGAGAACAGGTTTAAGTGATTTTTCAKCATCTCAGCTTCTCCATCTGTTCAYAGTGATCATGATATTTATATATGACTCAAAAGTTGTAGAGAGACCTAGATCACTGCAGTGTAAAACACTTTTAAAACTGTAGATAAGATTGCCATATAATTTTATGTTAATTCCAAGAAAAAWAAATTTACTATTATAAAGTCTTAGAATAGTGAGGCGAACAAAGGTAGACATATGAAAATTGCTTTGATATTATTAGACAAATTGTTTTAAAAAAGCAATTTGAAAGTATCTATGCTTTGATAGTCAAGGTCACTTCTACCTTAATTAGAAATGTTTGCAGGCAGTTKAAAGGTTCAAGGCAATATTCAACTCCATTTGGATGTTTTCCATCTCTTCAGATTCACTATCTCTATTTTCTCAGTAGTTTGGACATTTGTAATAATCACATTGTACCATAATTCAGCATCCTTACATGGAAAACTCATGGGAAGGGTGTTTTAGTGTTTTGAAGAGAATGGAAAGAACACCATTGACATAACACTTCAGGAGAGTTTTTTTCATGGACCATGAAAAGACTGACCTACAACTTTTAAGTGATGTCTTTGGGAGCTTGTTAATATTCACTGTGAAAATAGTCAAAGCAGATTGGAAAACCATATAGGAGTGAAGGGAACAAAGCCCAGAAAAATGACACCTGTGAGTGAACAAGCATGTGGTTTCGGACTAGGATGTGACAGAAATGGATCGATCAGCAGGAGAGGTGACGATCCTGGACTGCTCAGAAATGCAGGATTGTGCTGACACTGAGGCATTAGGTGTTGGCATCAATCAAGAACACAAACCGTTATAAATGCAGGAGTTAAGCATTCTGACATTGCATAAATGTCAGAATGTTGAGAGTAGAAGAACCAGGTAGGTCTTTGCACTCAGTCTCTCACAATCAGTAAAAATTTTTATTTCAGGGAAGCCTAAAGAACTTTTCAGTCTTCTGAAGATCAGACACCTCTCTTGAGACCCTTACTGGGTTTTTTTGTGTCTCTGAGCTAGTAATTTTCAGTGAAGGGTTGCTTTTATTCAGATTGATTCCCTAGCCTAGACAAGGGTCACCTATGGCTACTGTACTGATAAAAGGCATGGATGCAGCCAGAGAGACACCCTGTCATAAGACCTGTTTTCCTGCAAGTTGATCCTTTAAGAGAGGTGATGGAACCTCTGMCACTTAAGATATTTAAAACTGCWCTGARCCTCATACAAAGGAGAATATTCAAAAGAACAATACTATCCTGATAGATAAATTGAGAAGGTGATCTATTACATCTTTGTAACCTTCACTGCCATTTGACAGATTTTTAAAGAAAATTCTGTACCTTCACGTTCCAATTGGAAAAAACATTGTATGGGAAAAGATCTCTTGTATTGCTGAATCTAGCTTCCTGCTCCTACAGGCAAAGTGAAACCCATCAATCGCTCTCTATCGTGGGATAAATGTTAACACATCTGAGAAGGAGAATTGTTGAATTTCTATATTGCCTGAGACTAGTGCTATTTATAAAAGAAATCTTTTAGAATACGTTTGTGAAACCGATCTAACAAGTTTTAGATCTTGGAAACTTTCATAAAAAGTTTCACATAGTATCAATGTTGATTAGGGTCTACTTCTACTATGCTGTATGCAGGAAGCAAAAATATGGCTAGAAAAATATAGAACATAGATTYTGCTGAGATTTCACCATCTGAATTTCATCCATGGCGATAACAACCATTATTGGGTAACTATAGGCAAACCACTTAAGTTCATGGGAGAACAGATGCTTTCTTTCACACATGAAATATACTGAGTAGCACTTTGAAATGRCAACCAGATCATCGAATCTCAGCCCTTGCTGAGAGTGACCTTGCTAAGGAGATATTGGTACAAAACTCTCAGGGAGCATATCAGCAGTATATCACTAAATAATCAAACCTGAATCGTTATGCTGATTGTTTTAAATGTAGATATAATTATAACTTCTTATTCTTTTCCACTTTAAAAGAACTAGAACATGCACTGTCTTTGAAATCAAGAGAATGATGAGACAGAATTTAAACCCATGCTGCCTGCTTTTTGCTCACAGCCAATTAGGGCCTCAGTAGGTCTCAAACAATAATCAAATGCTTTCCACTTAATCTTGAATTTTGATCTTTTTTCAGGCATACAAGAATGTGGGTAAAACCTAAGCAATTCATATTATCATAAAGGAGATTATTATGTGTAAGAAATTTGCATACTCCTTGCATCTTGTAAGCCAGAGTACTTCCTACTTATTAAAAAAAGTTCCAACATTATTACTTTGATTAAATCTGATTATTTCCACAAGCAAACCAATTTTAATTCATAAGACTGTAAGTAAAACTAGAARACTCTATGATTCCATCATTTTTCTTGCTTAACTAAGGCATCTCTAGAAGTCAGTCCTTAGTAGTAAAATGAATACTRCCATTGACAGACACTTAATATTTCAATTTTTTCTATGGATTGTGGCATAAGAACAATATTCCAGAATTTTTTTTGTTGATCGTTATCTCGTTTTTATAATYTTAGCAACATATCTTCAAGCCAAAAAGTTGCCATCACGGTTTTGTTGCCATCATGGTTTTGTTGCCATCATACACTATTCATGCTCAATATAGYAACTCAAAAAAGATTTTTTGTTTTTATTCTGGAAGCCACAGGATGCAGAAATATCTGCCAAGTTCTAATCTGCTCCATATCTAAACATGCGCATGCAGTTTTTTTTATAAAATTAAACACTATTTATTCTAATTTATTTGAAATCAAAATAATGAGCAAATGTCAGTTGTGAAACATTTCAGTTTGACTGTGACCTAAGTCACAGACCAAATCCATAAATATTTTAGTCCAAGTCTGATACTGTGACACTTAAAAACAAAAAGAAAATAGCTCTGCTTAACTGAGCTGGATGTGTCTGGATAAGAATACAGTAACTTCTGTCATGTGCTTTTATATTTCCTGCTGAAAATAACTTATTGAGAAAATACAGCTTAAAACATTTACTGTTTCACTTGATGGATTTATARGATGAATACTTATGTTTTGGGGGTTTTTTTAATAACTTCTCTTTYTTTTAGTATGGCTTTTTTTTATTATTTTTCTTTCACACTGTACTTATTATTKCTATTTCCACCACAGCCAAAGGCAACAGATATTCATGCATTAGTTATTACACTTATTAAAAAATAATGTCTCCTAAGCACATACATTTTGACAGATTTCCCTGAACGTTCAACTCATCATTATGGGATCATTTATGTCCTATGAATTTTGAATTTGCCCTGGGTGATTCTATCAGCAGATTTGAGTTTGTGATACTGCTCCATAGGGTTGAACTATTATGAATCAAATKAAAAAAATTAAGTGTGAAAATATAKTGGGTTCTGAAATGYATTGAAAATAATRTATGGATTTAACACATATTTGGGTGTTAAAYGGTGTAAAAAAATACCTCAGCAATAATCTGGTTACTTTTTAGTACCTCATTATTATCACACAGGAGACTAGGCTGAAAAAGGAAGAAACTCAATGCCTAAAAGATTTCAGAAAGATTTTCAATCCATTTTCTCTTGCTGCAGTTAGTGATGGTATTCTAATAAATAAAACAAATTTCTTAAAGTAACACAAAAAACATGGATATTGAAAATATGTATAAGGAAGACAAGAAGCAGATATTTAAATTTTCTGTCCTTTAACTGGACTATAATTCAGAAGTGAGATCACCTCTGAATCTTTTTTTTTTCCTTAAAACTTCATCCAAACAGAGCACATAATCCCTCAGAAATGCAGCCATAAAGCAGGTTTTTAAATCTTATTTTAGGTAAAATGATGCAGGTGAGACTCAGTGTATGTCTTTTTCATGGGATTTGTATCTTTTACAGAGATTAATAGAAAAACATTCTAGCCTGCTTAGCGACTCTTCAAAACTTGACAAAAAGTATTCAGAAGAAAATTTTACCATTCATTTTAATGAGACAAKGCTGAAGCAATATGGGATTTTTGGAAAGCAAACTTATTTCTGCTGGTAACCTATGAGATGTGTCTTTTAGGCTGTTCTATTTGTGTGGAAAGTAGTGTTGGGTGAGAAGGGAATGATATTGCYCTACTGCTACCTTTAAGTTCCCATAATTGTCTTTGTATTTATGCACTTTTCATTCTGCTGTTCTTTATATGAAAAAAAGAAATTATAGAGAGACTGTCAAAGACTTTTATCAATTTTCAAACAAATAGACAACAGTTTTATTGTCTTTTCATGTGCTTTTCCACCATTGTGATTCAACTTTCCTAAAAGGTGATTATAATGACATTTTTATGAAATTGCTTTAAAATTATGATTGGTATTTTATGACCAGCATAAATCAAARCAATATTCTGTGAGGCCAACTTGTTCTTTTCTTTGCTTGATTGCTTAATTTGGATAGAAAGCACAATTTTATAAAGAAATTCAAAGTTGCATTATGTGTGCATACTGAAATATGAAGATAATGTAGAGTGAAAAATTTAGCATAAAGAGAGCAGATAAAAACAAAACTAGTGAATTTAAATAAAGCCATTTCAATCTTGGTGATTGCTGGTGTGTTCTTGCCATATCAGGACATCTGAAGAACAATTGGTAGAAGAAGAATAAACAAATAATTCCCCTGACATTTATGCTCAATTCAAAAACATTACGTAAGTAACTTCTTAGTTTCCCCATTCTATTTATTTGTGTTTCATTTTTATAGCTTGAATTTTTAGGTAATTTTGACAGTTTTATTGAATGAAATACTTCAACTCTTACATTTATCTTGAGTGATTCTTATACCTGGGTCTGAGGAAGAGAGTAAGTACCCTTTCAAGGTGCTTAGAGCAGAGASTCCAAGAACCTCAGCTCTGGAATTTAGATGCCTGAGTAATTTCTAGAATCTAACACTTCCTTGCCTATGGATGGTCTGGTGTCAGCARTGAAACCAGACAYAGTGCAGGCGAGTATTGTGCAAGRCCACACAGCACCRCACAAAACCTCTTAATCTACCTTGYCCCTGCTCCAAGGCTGTGTTTATTCAAGACTGCAAAACAAAACCTCTGAATTATGTCAGAATGATTTGCAGCCAGCAGAGAGGCAYGATCATTGCTGGCTGGAGGCACCAAATGAATTTTCACTTCTGCGAAAGTACATATTACACTGAGAAACTAAAACTCAGCACACTGGATTGGTGCATATTTGATGCCCTTTCTTTAGCTCTCAAGTGAATAGCTTATAAACACATACCTGAAGCAAATTTTTTGGTTCAAAACTTAACATTCATTTCGTTTGAAAAAGATCCCCAAACAGCTAAAAGGTTGAACCGAGTGGTTTTGATGTGTAGAGATTGTAATTATTCAGCAAATCACCTGGGACATAAATTCAAAATTGTCATTTCTAGTGGGGTTTCCAAGAAAATTTCTGGATGGGCTATGAAGTCAGAGGTACAAAGAGCTCTGAAGCTGCAGTTCTGTATGCAAGAGTAAGAAAAAAGAAATCTTATTACATATTCCTTTTCCYGTGACATTGCATTAAAACTTGTTATAGCCTGATATAATCATAGGTAATTAATCACAGTTAAACACACAGAGAGATGTTTAAAAATAATCTGAGTTTCTGAATTTAGGTCTTAGTTATGGGTATAAAATAAGAATATTCCGTAGTTCTATTGTGATCCATGATGGTAGCTCACCTGTTGTTACTAATTGCAATAAATATCTATGGGGCTTCCACAAATATTTAGAGAGAAGGAWGAATCCTCAGGAGGAAAGAGTCAAATCCCTGCCTAGAACAGTTTTGGCTTGTAACTTTCTGGTGCTTTCCCAGGTACTGGGTTTAATGTTTGTCTTCATTAGTGTAACTGAAAACAAGGGCTGATGTTRTTCCTAACTGCTTACCTCATCATGGAAATGTTAATAAAATGCTGGACTGCAGAGAGGGCCTAGTTGTAGACATTCTAAGCTGATGACCAGCGGAAGTCRGTAGAGACTGGGAATCCAGCTTCCTTAAACAAAAATCTTAGGGGTGAAATTTTGACCCCTATGAACATAAAAGTTCAAGGAACTTCAGTGAAACCAGGATTCATGGTAATTCTCAGAAAGTAAGTACCCAAGATGAAAGTGCCCAAACTAAGAAGTCCCTTTGGAAAACCAGCATTTGAATGACATACTGGAATTCACACAGGGAGTCATTGTCAGAACTGAGATAAACTCATGATTTCCTGTCTCTCACTGATTAAAATCACTTCTTAGAACTGGCTAGAATAGCAATAAAAGCAACTTTTGCATTGCAATCCTTTCTAATACTGTGTTCAACTTTATAAAATATGTTCCTTGGGGGTGAAATTAATGAGCAACCCATAAAAACTAGTTATTCACACCTTATGCAGCTCCACTTACAAGAGGATTGGGAAAGATGAAATCCAGCCTCAATGCAAGGCCATGATGTGCTGTGGCCAAAATTCAGGGGTTGTGGCTTTCATTTAACTTTATAGGATGAAATAATCTGCTGAATTTCTTTCTGTGTGTTCTTCATAAGAATTCTAAATTACTTGATCTTGATCTGRAATTTTCTGCTCTTTTCCAAACCTATTCCAAAATAATTTGCCACAACTCATTTTGATGCATAATCAGACCTTTTTCCCTGGCTTTCATACAAAAGAAATACATTCCTACTTCWCATAAATACTTTATCAACAGTTTCTGTGTAGCATTTACTTATTGCACTTCTGTGAGCTTAATGACTTCACAGAAATTATGAGAAAGATCACAGAAAGTGGTTTAAAAATATTCCTCTGGCATTATCTGTGTTGCAATGAGCTTTTGTACAGTGTGTACCCTATCAGTGACAGACCAATCATTAGCATATGTAAGGCTTATCAGATAAATGTGACCTGTGGAGAAAAACCAAGTACGAAGGCAGAGTAGAATACAGAGATAGCTACAGATGTTTTCATCTTTTTTTATGAAAGATGCAYAAGRGTCTATTAGTCAGGAGTCTTCTGTGGTCCAACTACCAATTTCATTGCATAAAAATTTCTTCTAAAAGTCAGTAGGATTTACAGAAAGACTGGAAATWAACTACAGAGCCTGCCAGTACACTAGAATCATTGGACTGTACACCCACTAAGGTGTAATAGCACTTGTGAAAACCTGCCTTAAATTTAAATTTTGCTATGCTAATCTGAAATGAAGTACTCTTTTACTCACAAGTCTCATTTTGTGTATTTCTAAGTAGTCTTCTCTGATGATATCTGTTGCAGATTTCCTGTTTGTGGTGAGACAGCATTTACAGCATATCAAAATGATATTTTGTTGTTAGCTCGATGTTKTATAAAGTGGGATACTTCATTTCTAAGACCAGGCAAAATATTTGTTAGCTTGTCTCCAACACTACTTCAACACTTCAATACTGTAATAATTGTAGTAATTGCATGACTTGCAGTACAAGAGTATTTTGGAATGGAGAGCAGAATGTGATCATGTCAGCACACCAGGGTAGACAAGCCCTGTGGTGTTAATTGGAGTGGGAGATCCGATCTTCTTAACGCTGTAAATGAAGATAAGGAAATATTTTTAACAGAGGAAGCTGAGAATCCCAAGCTTGTCAGAAGTAAGAACTATACAGGATATGATTAATAAGAAATTATTTATAAGAAAATAGGCTTAATGTATTGATCTCGAAGACAATTGAACCATACTTTCTTACCATCCTACTTGCAGACTCCTTATGTAAACTCCTAACAGTACCTAAAGGTAATACAAACACCCTTTGAGTGTTGCTTCATTCCAAAGATAGACATCTTGATGATGACAGATGTATAAATATAGTTCTAGAAAAATATTTGCTTCAACTCACAAATGGGGATGGCTTTTTCTTAAAGTCCCTCTTGGACTTCCCCCGCTACTGTGTTTATTGGTAGGCTCTTATGGTAATACAAAAAAGACAAACTTATTTAGGACTTCTTATTTTAACCACATTGCAAAATAATCACTGTTCAGTTAAGCATGTACCCTCATTGCTTCATTAGAAAGATCATTTTGTGTTTTCTGTGTATTTTAATGGCTTATTTGTAACAAACATAACTCTCCTCAAAAGTTGTTAAAGGTAGCCTTTTAAAAATCACCATAATAAAATAGACCACCAGAACAAAAAATGAAATGCCTGAAAACCCAGAAGACAGGTGCTTGAAGAGATGGTTTAGACCTTTTGTAATTGTCAACTTCTATAAAAAGCAGGTGAAATAATTTTCCTTCTTTTTTGACAATTCTTTTGTAATACACAACCATTTATGTTTTATTCAGCAGGTATATCCAGCTTTGGACCACCACAGCCTATGTCATGCCACTGATTTTGGAAGGTATATGTCCTATCCAGGGTCAGGGTCCATGGTGAAAAGCAATGAACGGAATTTGCTATAATACTTACACAGTTTCACTGTATCCAGAAACTGCTGCAGATGTGGATTCTTTCTTATCAATACTTAATTTAATGAAAAATTAAATAGTTCATCTTAACATGTCAGTATTTGTTGCAGAACTGAGCTCTGGCTAGAATAGAATAAAATTGACGTGCTCCTTTTAATAATTTTCCAGTTTGACATGACTCTTCTATATTTTGAAGATATGAAAAAKATCAGATAACTTGATTACTTGTGAACGTAACCACGTTTTCTTCCTGGCAACATGAACATAGTAAACTAATATAAGAAGGTTTAAAACTAATTTCTTGTTTTCACAGCAGAAGGACAACTCTTTCAAGATGTTGCTATACTATGTGACCTTCTTGCATCTCACAAGTTTTCAATCAGACTTTGACTCTGAGCAGATCTTAAAAGGGAATGATTGATTAAAAAAGGTTTTGTAAGCAGAGAAATAAGGTTGAAGTCTCACAYGGTCTCATATCCAAAGGTTTTATTCATGTAAATGCATAAAGAAAATATATTTGAAAGTGTTTGAGATTGAAAAACAGAGAACAATTTATCCAATGGTGTTGTAGTTTTATTTATTAATTGATTATATTGATATTTTTGTYATCAACTCTGAAACAAACCACGTTAATGAATCAGCTTCCTCAGCAATAATGCATGCAAAATAACACTTGCATTAAAGTAAGTCTATTCCAAACATAAAGAGTTATCGCAGCATACTCTATTTCTATTAGCCACAGTTTGGAGATGACTAGGGATTATGCTTCTCTGGACAGTGAAAATTGTCTAATGATAATAAATAAAGCTAYTAAAAAGCAGTAGAATATGAATGCTTTTTTTCTTTCCTTCCCTGACTTCCTAGAAGGCAGAAAAGAAGACTTGACAGAGAAGACATCTCAATCAGTCGGGATCCAATCCTATTGTTACTGACTTTAAAGACATCTACCTTCTCAAAAGTGAATTGGACTTGAGAGAATACAAGGACAAAACAGATTTAGATTTCAGATTATAAATTCTCTTTGTAAGGACTCCCAATGTACAAATTCCACAAGTGGACCTGCATCACAGCTCAGACTGTTACACCACTGATGATATTCTGAACAGCTGCAAGTACAGTGGGTTATTATTTTTGTTTTTAACACACCAGTACAACTTGATGGCTTTAGACTTAAAATATCTGCAATTCTAGCTTGCTGATTCCCATAATAATCTAATACAGTAAGACATACTTTTCTTCTTATTAATTTTTGTGGGTGTGTAGTTAGCTATTTTTCTAGGTGTTTCCTAGGTTACTGTGTTTTCCCCAATAGTCTCTGGTTTCTACAGAATTTCTGTGTTGCTTGGACAACTGTCATTTCATGACCACGCAAACTCTATAATGTTAATTCAGAAGATTGTTTATAGGCATCTCTTAAATTTTTGAAATGTTGTATGGTTGCACTTTATGTAAGAATGTGGAGTGTTCTTAAGAAATGTCTTTTAGGTGATTATTATTGCACTGATAAATAAGTCTATTTCTACTATACATTTGAATTTTCTGAGGTTAACAAATACATGTTTATACTCTGTGCTGCAAAAAAACCCTTAACATTCCAAACCTTGCACTCTCATTCAAAAGCTTGAGACTTCTTTACTCACATGGCTTCATAATTAATATTTCAATTTATGAATCAGACACATTTTACATAACACTATTATTCTTTTTACATCCATTTGCTAAAGAGGTTTTCTTTGCCTTTTTACTTTTCTTTATATAAAGATTAATTAGATGTGGCAGGGAATCCATAAAAAGAATATATCATTTGCCTTTTATCGTGATAGTCTATATTTAATCAAAATTAATGTACTATAAAAGTACATACATTATTATCAGACATTATGAATACTCTAAATTCAGTAMATTTTCAATTAAATAGAAATCTTTTGATATTTGAATTATAAATTCCAGGATCTTTAGTGATTTTTTTTCAGATAAAATTAAATGCTTTTCATTGCAATCAGGCTCAACAGGATAAGCAATTGGTCTTTGCCTTTTGTGTTTCTACTCTTCAAATGTTTATGTGATAATCATATATCATGGTTGTTGTTTATCCAAAGTTATCACACGCTCACTGCTATTTGTTTAGATTGCCCAAGCCAAACTTCAGTTCTTTTTCAGTTGTTTTCATTTGTCATAAGCCTGCTTTCTCATCATCTCACTCATTCTTTATGCTCTCTTAGTTGCTTCTAAATTTTTTTTCTTACTCTTTAAGAAAGCTGAAATGGAACAAAGGATGAAAGCTACAATTTAGCAAAAAGTATATAGAAATGGACTATAAATCTTCAGRATATGTAATCAGGAGGGGACAAAAATACCTCTTGCCAACATTCAGGAGCCCAGTGCATTACAGAAAGTCATGTAAAAACCTAGCTTTCTGATTTACTGCATATATGTCCTTTACTGGATTCCATAAAAGAATCTCCCTTAGTCATTAATGCCATGCAACCTAATACAGAACATTTACTGTCCTTGATCCAGTGCTACAAGGTCTGGCAGAAGATTAAAATGTTTTGTGCAAATGYCAAGGTGCCTATGAAAATATGACAGCTTTCCCAGCAAGCAGTAGGATAAAATAGGGTAATTGTTGTTAGACTTCTCTGAGTACGGTTCCTAATTATGTTCTTAATTATGCCCAGAAAAAAAATCCTACCGATTTTCAACTAAGTGTAAACTGTATAATAATAGAAAGCTGGAAAAATTACTCTTCAGAGTTTCACTGGGTTAGGACTTGAATGCAAATAGGTTTAGCTTCATTTAATAGAGTTAACTTTGGTAAACTGAATGTGACCCATATGTGGATATTTCAAACAGATAAGCAGAAAATAGTTTGAGTACTGGATGTCTTTTAGAAATTGCTGAAAGGTGACATTTGGGATTGCATTCAATTTCTGAACTTATTTTATAAAGTTTGTTAACTWAAGAAAGATTGTTTGGATAGAATGAGTAGGGAAGGATGATATTTATTCTTTTATTAAAGGTCAGCTGTGGGCAAGTAGGTTTCTTACTCCTGCAAATAGTATTCAGGTGAGGATCAGGTGGCTCTTGGAAAAGAAGTGCCAAGAATTAAATTCCAAAGTGGATCACAGGAACATATTTCTCAGATCACAGACAAAAAAGAAAAATCAAGTGTTTGTGCTCATCTACAAAAATGTGATCCTGGAAGGAGTCAGGTCTATGTCTAAAAATGACGTTGTAACTAGAGAAGKTTCACATTACCTTTATGCTGGTCTGTTAAATTTACATTAATTTTTATGAATTTTTATGAATGTGACATGTCTTTGTGGGGAGCAAGTTCTCTATATGTAGATAGCAGCCCTTCCATATCAGATGTGCATTTCATTTAGGAAATAGGAGCATGTCGTGCTCACTGTGAAATGTAGAACACATGAGCAAGTGAAAAAYGTACTGCTGAGATAATGGGGACATAGATGAAGAGGGACTGGGCAATAGCATTAATAGATTCAGCATAGAAAATATAAAATATGATGTTTATTATGCAGCAATAGTCATTCAATTATTTCAGTTTAACTTCAGTGTGGACAATTGTTTAAACATCTGACATGTCAAGTAGAGAAGAATAACTAGCCAAAAAGCATTTGTGGTTTCAGTGCCACAATATATATTTCCTGTGTGTTATGTCCTACCTCTTGTTTTTCAGTCAATTTGTGTTTAGAACATCCTTGCACCCTGCCCTAGAGACTGATGCACTTCAAAAATTCTTTTCTTCATGCATAACTACCTGCCTAGTTCAAAACCTTGTCTGCAGCCATGGACATTATGACAGAGCAAAATGAAAATCTCCACTTATTAAATGATTCTCAAGCATTTTAGAGCATTTAAAGTGCACATTAGAAATTTTTGCACTTTGGGAGTCCGAGGCTGATACTGCCTTATTTTCATTTCCTACGGGGTACTCCAATTCTGCAAAGTTTGCTAGCCTAGTATGTCCCTTGTCTGTATTTCCCTGTTTGGGAACTCCTTCYCTAGAGAGSAATCAYGAACTATTTTAYCAGAAGCTCCTCCCTGAACTTTTCTGTAAATGACTACTTTACATAYCACAATGTGGTATGTAAATGCCATGAGAGGGGTATATTCAAGACTAGTATTTTTGAATATTACCTTTAAAACACCTAATCTTTAAAATTTATCTCACCTTTTGCTAAAGCTGATTACATCTGTCAAAAACTGACAGGCTGCTTTCTGGTATTATTTCTGTTGGTTTAAGAGACAAGGGTCCTGATAAAAAGCAATGTGCAAACAAGGAATAGAAAGTCTTGTTTTAAATGACAGGTTCTCAACAACAACCACCAAAAAAATCATGTTATTTAACAAAAAACTTCACTCAAAATTCAGGATGTGACTCAACATTTTGCAAATGTTTTCTGCATCCCCTCCTAGTGAACGTTGTCATCGCTGAGTACTGTAGGACCAGGTTCCTTTAATGATTTATGTACTATGCCAAAAATACATTTTATTGCTTTGCTTCTTCATTTCACTGGTGAGTTCTTGCATTAAAAGAAAAATCATCAGGACTGTTTAATAAAAATCCTGAGATGAMCGTCAGTTATATCTCACTGTGGCCAGAGAAACAGCCTAGTTTGAGACAGTTTGGGTCAAGGTTTGGAAACAATTTTGTCACTGGAATAACACTGATGCAAATTCCTCATATCATCTTCCTCTTTCTCTTTTCTCTCACCTCTCTCACACACATTTGAAAGTCGATCTTTTTCTCTTTCCAATAAATCAGACTACTATATTATGCTGACAAGAGACAAACATTTTTTAATTTTATCTAAATTTGAAGCTCAGATTATATGATGACATAGTGAAGCCTGCCATTTATGAATTACAAGAAAAAAAAATATTTATTTTGTATTTTGTTGTTTTTCAATTAATTAAATAGTCTATTTTCATCAGTAATGGGAAAAGGGAAAAAAATTCAAACATCAGTTTCTTTAAATACTGGTTTTCCTTTCCCTTGTCTTATTTAGCTGCTCACTAAATCTGACTTGGGGGTTTTTGAGCTGTTTTTTATACAAGTGTTTTTCAGTTATTAGTTTTCCAATCAGTCTATCTTTGACTGCATTATCATTAAAATAGTGCAGCTCCCAATACTCAGTCACAATCATCTTCCTCCAAAGCTCAAAAGTGAGTGGCCAACATTCCTCTTCAAGTTTTTTTGTTTTCATTAGATCACATCCCTTTTCCTTTCAAATCTTTCAAGAGTTCAGGTAATAGACTCATGACCTGTACATAAAGTAATATTCACACCTATATTGCAGTCCAGAAAACAAATGTGGTCTGTCAGAGGGAGGCAATTGGATCATCAGTGTTTTCATTCTCAGGTAGAAAATATCTTCCATTATTTGGCAACTGAAAGTGAAATGGGTTGTCTGTGTGAAGTGTGCTTTGTGTCTTATCAAGACTGTTTATTCAGTTTTAGGAAGAAAAAGTTAAAAGCATCTTTAATTGGGAGGCAATAAAGCAACTACTCTAATAGATTTTGTAACCTTTGCAATGACAGAGAAAAGATTCAAGAACAGGGTACCCCTGGAGGACAGTCCCACAAAAATAAATAACAGTTTGTTTGCATACATTAATAAGATTTAAAGATACATTGATTTATTAAATGATGGGTTGTTCGTAGTGGAGGCAAAGGCTAAACAACYTTGTATGGAAGGACTTAATCTAAAAGATTACACTGTAGTTTTCTTATTATTACAAGGATATGTACATCAATTTAAACTGACTTACTGAAAGTTTGACTGTTTCTAAGATATGCCATTTTWTACATTACCTCTAACTTTAATATGTGCATAATTAGTATAAGTTGGCACAGTGCCATTTGTTCTAACAGAATTCTGTTGACTTACTCCACTGTAAGAACTTGCTCATTAGTAGCAGTTATCCTCAATTTGCTATGATAATATTAATATATGCCTGTTAGGAAATTTTTTTAAAGACAAATATTTAGAGAGTCATTGATACCTTGCTTCTCAAAATGCCTATGGAAATGTAGGTTGTCTAGATGTAATGTGTCCTGAAAATGAGGGTAATTGTCCAGCTGGTGGGAAATTCCAGTGGGTAATAATAACTTTTATTTGTCCAAAAACATTTTAAAGAACAAAATTGTTAAGAAACCCTGAATTTTAMAAATGTCAACAAATAGATTATCTATTGAATATAGTAATTTTACTTCAGATTATTTGCTTGCATAAAATTGCATTTGCATTATTTGTGCCTTGCTGTGATCTACCTTGAGGGTAAATTAGGTCCCCCCTCAGGTAGAAGGAGGTGTCATTTTTCAGTGATACTATTTTCCATAAGGAAAGCAAGCCTATTTTGTTAAGGAACATTGTAGCAAGATAAAGTAGAAGAGGAACAAAAYCCAAGGAGGAAAGCCAACTGATGGTATCTTGGGTTTACTCATACATACTCATATGAAAATACATTCCTGCTATGTGGATCAGTTTTATTATTCTTAAAACRGGCATAATATTTTATGGATGGACCAGTTACTAATATTGAATTGATAATACTGGAATATAAATACTCTAGTAACTATTTTAAATGAGTACCAGAGAGACAAGTAAAAACATATACCTAGAATTAGTTATAACTTGTGTAATAAGAAATATAAAAAGGCTATATAGAAAATAGAGTTGTGGTAAAAAAAACATTCTGCAATGTAGTTTGATGTCCTGACATCAATTTCGTTTAGTCCTTTTGAAAGGCAAAGGTTTTTTTTTATATTTCCCCCCCTGTTTATGCATTAATGTAATATTCCTTCTTCATGCTGGTAAGCTACAGCTGGAGAGAACACATGTAGRCTATGAAAAGAATGAAAGCACAACTATTTTTTATTTAGATACTGGCTACACTCTTAATTGATCTATTATGAAAATGTACCTCATTTAGTGCTCCAAAAGATTAGAGTAACACTTWAAAAAAGCCAATATATTCAAGTATGTTTAAAACACTTATTGTAAGAGTTGATTGTACTTAAAATAGATCTTTAAGTCAGTGGGGACATTAAAAATTTTAAAGGGTAAAAATATGTTATTTCTCTACATCAGAGAACAGCACAGCAGCTCACCATAGCGCATGCAGAAGGAATATCAAATGAAAAAAGGAGGTGAGAAGGAATCAGCAGTTGGTTACACAGTACAGTGAAACCTCAGCTATTACTCAAAGCATTTACATCTCAGTCAGGGGCATGCTGCTGTATCTAAACAGAGTTCATTTTTATCTGGAATATTATTTAGGGAAATAACAATAAAAGGGAGTCCAATACATTATGTCTTTCTCTGATTTCTACATCTTTCTTCCTCCCTGCCAAACCTGACAGATCATCTGACATCAGAGCAACAGAATATTGAGGTTTGTTTTCTCACACAAAGGCACATTGAGGTTCTTCAGAATCAGTGGTGCTGTACTGGGTCCTGCACCAGAGGTAATCAACAGAGATCCACAACAGTTGTCACATCTGGCCTTGTACTGTAGTTTTCAATATATTTTGGATGTTTTTAATGTATGTTTTATACCTCAAAATAAAATACTTTGAAYTTTATTAAGCTAGTGGATGTAACTAATTAACCCAAAATATTAAAAYATAACAAAGGCACAAATAAGTATTCAGAACAAATTTGGTCACCTCACRTGTGAATGTAGTAATAGTTTATTTCCACTTCCACTGCATTTATTGTATACTTTTAACATGCTATCCGCAGTATTTCTAAATGTYTTTTAGCCTGAATCTTGCTTCAAGTTGTTAAAGGTAGCATGAAAAGTGTCTTTGTTGTATCTTGGTTTTTCTTGGCTCTCTTAGGCACAGAATGAAAGCAGGAAGCAGTTGGCCTTGGGTATCTAAGTTGTCATTTGGAAATTTCAAGTTTTGGTTTCTTCCCTGCATGCTGAGGTTTAATTTGAACCATGTCACCCACCCTGAGCAATGATGTCATATCCCTCTGTGATAGCTCTCTGAAGTTCTCTGAAGTTGCCAGTGAGTTAATGCCATTCTCTCCTCTCATAAATGTTGAGCAAGTGCAATAAAGAAAAATCTAGYGCTTGTTCATGGAGAAAACTTTGTAATTTGTAGGACAAATGCCAGAGTCAATGTTTAATTCTCCATTTACATAGGATGAAAAATAATTAAAAACTTTTCCAGATTTTAATTTTAGCTCAATTTAGTCATATAATCATTATGGTTGTTCTGGCTTCAGGCTTTCACTTACATTTCAAGGAAACTGCATGTCTTGCTTTACAATAGCAGGTATTGTGGTTCCTCACATTGCCTTTCAAGGCTGTCATAGATTAGGTGAAAGAAAAGACTTTCCATGTTATTTTATCCTTTTCCTTTTCTAGAACARGATTATCCTGTATAATGGAAACTACAGAACTAAATTCAGTATAACTTAAAATGTCTTCCATCACCACTTACTATTTAACAGATGTAATGACATATGCAAACACTGATTTTCAAATGTCACAGAAATTGAATTTTAACTTGAAGGACCCCTTAATACTGAAAACCAAACAAWGTGAACATTCTGTGTCTATTTGATACCTCATTCCTGTATTACAGGAATCATTCTGGTGTATAATCTGATACAGATGACACAATTAGACAGCAGAAGGGATAGAGACAGACTGTGAAGGTAGAGCAGACACTGGTGTGATTCAGAAGAGAACCTCCRTTGGAAGATGGAAAAAACTAATGTAAACTTGACAAATTACATCTTTGTTATAAAGCACATAGAATCAAGCTTTGTGAGTCCTCCATCAGATATGATTTCTTTGTGCTAGTTTCTGTGAACTTCTCTGCATTTAAAAAATGAGATTAAAAAGTTAAGGTATACACTACAAGCTACTTTTATAGATGGTACAGAAAGATTAACACACCACAGCAAAGGGGGACCAGCTACTTTCTGGAGCTATTTTGATTTGTGTGGATTTAAAAGTGAACCCACAAGGTAGCAAAGATAAGATGACTTTCTCTGTGATGGGTAAAGTCAGGTGAAATACTGGTTTTAAGAAGTCAAGGCTGATATTGACCATGTACAGCTGGATTTTAATTATATTCCAAAACTGTTGCAACATTCACAGTTTTAGCAGTCTAGAAAATTTAAAAATATTTTGGTAAACCAATTTTCCAGAGACAATTTTATGTCATATTTTTGTGTAAAAATCCCACAACCTATGTCAAATACTGCATAAATATTTTGAGGGTTTTTTATGTCTGTGGTAATATTATTAACTGGTTACAAGCTGGTATGTAACACTGATGAAGCTTACACATATGAATTTTATATTTTCTATATAAATCAATCATTATAGACCACTTTAGACAAACCTGTCAACTCTAAGAATATTTCTAAAGCAGAAAATAAATATTGTGTCCTTCTTAGCTTTTTAAAATCTTGCTTMTAGATATGCCACTGAAGACATTTATATGCTGCCTTTTTTCCTCTTGAAAAGCAATTTTGGGGCAAATTATTTTGACCTATCCCTTCTTGAAAGGTGATTTCTGCATATGAACTGGCAGGGTGCCAGAAATATTGATTATGGTCTTGCATTGCTTTGGGTTTTGYATCAATTTTTCTTCTTGTGTTATTATATATTACTTATTTACCTTGGAGAAAATAATTTAAATATTTAGTTCAACTCCCACTATTTACATTTTATTCCTGAGGAAAAAAAAACCCCTTAAAACCTCTTCTCCAAGACTGTTTACAACTTTCCTTGTCTGTGTAAGAAACATCTCTTTCACTGATGCTTTTGATGGCTCRGTTTTGTTGCTTTTCTTTGAATGACTGGAAGCTTCTCTGCATTAAAACAGGATATGTCTTGCACCATTCCAGTTAATTCAACTCTTTTCCATAGAAGCAGCTTAGGAAATGGTTTCCTGGTTTAGACCCATGGCTATATTAAAACAGT
>CADDXX010000793.1:133716-225226 GCA_902810485.1 Alauda arvensis
TGCATAAAGATAGTTCAGTTCAAAATATTCAGATTACTTCAGTAGAATAAAAAAGGGACCCATGTAGCAAGGGAGAGCAGAGAGAGCATTTCTGAGAGTAGTTGGACTGTACCTGAAAGGGTGGGGAAGCACTTGGCCTTCCATCATCATGCTGAGACAGGAATGGCAGCAAGCTACCCTTTGTTTCCATAAGTCTGCTTTTCAGGAGTGATAATACTGAGGGGAGAGTACWGTTTGTGTATCTGTGGGCTTTCCTCACAGGGAAACTCACAAATCCCAACTATTGGACAAATAGAAAGAGAGTTATCAGAGATTTCCGATGTTTCATAGGACCTGTCTGTTTTACAATGCCACATGGAAAAGATCCTCTAAGTTTGAGCCTGTTGAGGACAAATCTCTCTGCTCCCCTCAGGCTGGCACACCTATGCTGTCAGATGGGTACTGGCCAATGTCAAATGGGTGTGCTTCTGCATCAGATTTGTAACTTAATTTCCATTTATTCGCAGAATCCCGGAATGGCTGATGTTGAAAGGAACCTCTGAAGGTCATCTTGTCCAAAYKCAYGTGCAGGCAGGGTCACCGAGAGCAGGCTGCCCAGGAATGTGTCCAGAGAGCTTGTGAAGGTCTCCAAGSATGGAGATACCACAACTGCTCCTGACAATTCAGTGCCAGTGCTCTGGAAAAAATGTTTCCTGATGTTCTGGCAGAAAAAAGACATTCCATGAGAGCTTGTCTAACACATAACTATTCAGTTWTATATATATATATATATAAATGTACATTTAAAAAATCCCACGGAATCAACTTGAGACCATATACTGATGTTTGAAAGCACCACGATTGCATGAACAGTTCTGAAAAACATTGTAAGGTGGGGGAAGCCAAACCTCCTGACACTTCATCATTCCTTATTGTTTACTAGGAACAGCACCTGCACCTGTTCCAGAAATCTCCCCCAGATTTTGATTTAACAGAAACTATTTTCTTTGTTCCAAGACAAAGCCCAGCAGCCAGATAATCTGCAGAGCAGTACTCAAATCAAAGCCAAAATAGGTGTATACAAAAACCCAGAGTATCTGGGGAGCACTGGTTTTGAAATCCAAGTTTTATTGACTCTGCTGTTCAYGAAATGATTTATTTCAATGTCCTTTTTAATCCTAGTAATATAATACTTATTGCTTTTTGTGATGTTTAAATTAATGTTCACAAATGTTATCAGATGAAGTGGAATAAATAAGGAGAAAATATTTTTGTTATTAGATATTAGCTTGCAGAAATAAAATATCAAGCTGTCAACTATGCTTTAAAATGTATCTTTATTTCCCATATTAATTTGTTTACAACCAAATGAAGAATATCTATAACTTAAGTAAGTTCCGTTTTCTCTGCTGGAAATCTTTTTTACTTCATCATGCAAATTGAAATGTTTTCATATCCTCCCCCAAATATTTTATTCTGCATGCATGGCAGGATATTGATTCTGTATAATATATCTCCCAGAACAGTGTAACAGGCTCTGCTTGGAAATATGTGTGTGCCCAGTATGCCATGAAAAATAACAAAGATCTCAGAAGCAAAGATTTCCCTAATTGTTTTATTGAGGGCAGTGGAAATATTATTAGAGACATAAAACATATTAACAAACAACATTTGCAGAAATGTAAAAACATTTACTTTCTGTATTGGTAGCAATTCTTCATCATATTTTTAATTGTATTTCTGACAAAGCAATAAGAAAAAAACCCCTGCTTCTCCTAACAGATCATTCATATTCTAGTAAATAAGATTTTGTATAAATCATGCATTATATCAGCAAATGTTATCAACCATAATGAAGGAGATAAATGTACATTCTACCTACTTAAAAAGAATAACTGTTGAACTGTAGGATGAGAAATGTCTCATCCTACATCCTATTAACARATAAAATGAAGCTAATCTTTGTAAAGAATTTATTGACTTTTATTTGGATAAAATAAGAGGAAAAACAAAGAAAAGCGGAACATAGTAGCTTCTAGCTTTATAGTCTAAACAGCAGGATACATTTGAGAACAAAGAGATTTAGTTGTCAGTGAAGACAGTTTCTAGCAAAATGAGGCATCTGTCCAAACTGCACAGCAGTTTTCTTTGCCACTTTGTTTCTTTCTCATTTCTGTCTCATTTGTGTTCCTTGTTTGTTTGCATTTACTGCTAAAGTGAGAATGCATACCAGTCTGCACAATTTACATGTCAGGGGTGGGATATGCTGTACCAACACACCATGACAACCAAGGAAATAACAATATGTCTCAATGTGTAATCTAGAAATCAGAACTGAAAGGAAACCTTTAGTGCTCTTTCTCTCTGCCTTCCTTCTGTGCAACCCCAAATCCCATTTAACAGACTCCAAAATGTCACTCAAGCAGACAACACAGGAGACTGAAATCAATTAAACCAGGTAATACTTTGTTTTCACAGACCTCTAGATGAGTAGAGGACTTAAAGAAAAAGATCCAAAACTACTCTTAGTCATGTATTTAACATTTGAATGTTAAATGAAAAACTACTGCCTCTTTTACTGAGCACATCTGACTTCAAAATATAGATTTAAAWTTTTAATGGATAAATCTGTAAAGCTAATATTCTAATGTACACCAAGTCCTTTAGTTTCACATAAGAATTGATTATGTGAATGTCCCAGGGATTTATTAAAATATGGATATTGATCTAGTACCGATATCCAACTGTGACGGACAAAGACTCTCTAACAGTTTAAAGTTAGAAAGTGTATATTTATTACGACGCCGGGCAGCGTGCGGGATAGTTCCCAAATACACACGCGCGCCTTACAGGTGATTCCAAAAGCCTTTTATCTATACAGGTATTGAAGACTCAAAATACAAATACATATTAATGATTTTGGCACATCCCATTCCCTGCTTCATATGTTAATTAGTTCAAAAGCTATTAAGCATGCGTGGTTTGTTCCTTGAAATGGGTCGGAGGTCCTTCTCATGGGGAGGGGTCCTAAAATGAGGAAGTAAATGAAGTCTTCCTCATTCTGACCTTTCTACCTTTTCAATGCAACTATGACAAATGAACCCTTGGTAAAACTCCCATTCTCTGTTTTCAATAAGTTTCGGACAGAGAAGGCCCACAACTGTATTAAGTTCCTAAAGCTATTTATCATTTTCTACATTCTTCATTATAAAGCCGACTAACCAAACATTATGTTGACAAGCAATCAATTATTAGTTAACTACTAATTATTACTCTTAACTTCATCAAGGCCTATCCATTTATTTTAACTCTAATAAAGCCTATCTTCTACCTAAAATCTTAGCTCCTCGAAAATCTCTAAATTCCTTAAAGTTTTTGTTTCACCAGTCATTTTTGCATGAGCTGTGTTACATGAACTGGGTTAGGCAGTAGAGGAGCAGAACAAGTGGATCTCCATGAAGACAAGCAATGAAAAGTGCAGACAGAAACATGCAACACAGGATTCCCATGGGATTACAACCTCCTTCAGGCATCAACCTTCTCCTGCATGGGGCTCATCCATGGACTGCAGGTGGATCTCTGCTCCCCCTCTGACCCCCACGGCTGCAGGGGCACAGCTGCCTCACCATGGGCTGCACCAGGGGCTGCAGGGGAATCTCAGCTTCGGCGCCTGGAGCAGCTCCTGCCCCTCCTCCTGCACTGACCTTGGCTCCTSCAGAGCTGTTTCTCCCATATATTCTCAATCCTGTATTTTCTGACTGCAATTCCTTCTGCACAATGACTTTTTCCCATCTTAACTATGTTATCCCAGAGCACTGCCRCTGTCACTTACRGGCTCAGCCTTGGCCTGTAGCCGGCCCATCTTGGATCTGGCTGGCATTGGCTCTGTCAGACAYGGGGGAAGTTTTCATCAGCCACTCACAGAAGCCACCTGTATGGCTCTCCCTTACTGCCAAAACCTTGCCATGCAAGCACAATGCAATTACTCAGAAAGTAGCTCACAAGTCCAGATTATTCTTACTCTCCTTTTTTTCCTGTCTTGCTCCAGAATAGTTTATCCAGTTTTGAGGCTACTGTACAAAAGAAATATAAAAAAACCTGGAGTGATTTTAGTGACAGGTCACCAAGATGGTTAGGGAGCTGCAACACATAATCYAAAGAATCAAAAAATATTGACCAAATTGGTTTGGTTTGGATGAGATAAGGATAAATAGTATAGGAATTAATTATACTTCTACAAAACTAATAGCAGTATTTAGCTATTTAAAAAAGAACTTTTAGAAAACCTGAAACCAGGCTTGGTTTTGGTGGATGGTAAGAGGATGGGTGCACCTGTCACAACTGTCAGCACAACAAAGCACAATTGGGCATAAGGAAGAAATTCCTCCCCTTGTCAGTTATTAARCACTGGAACAGCTTTCCTAGAGCAGCTGGAGGATCACAAGCCCTGCAAACTTTCAGTGTTAAGCTGTGGAAGGCTTTCTAGTGTCTGGTCTACTTTTGAAGCTGGCTGAGCTCTGARAAATTTGAGGCAGGTGATTTGCAGAAGTCTCTTCTAATCTCAGTTTTTCTTTGATCCTGTGTTCACAAGTMGAAAACTTTTATTCTGTAAGATTCTTCTTAAAGACTCTTTTTGTCCCTTAAAATTTTCAACATGATCCAGAATTACCTTATCTTTCCTTTAAAAAATGAGCTCACAAAAATTTGGGATAAGGATAGAACATCTTTCAAAGCTGTCAGAATGTCTTAATTTTTAGCTGACACCTGACRTTAACAACTCTGTCCTGCATTTCCACAATCATCCCAAATAATTCCAACACTGAAGATTTAGCAATGATCTCCTGCTTGATTAGTGAGGATAAACAGGAAATACTTAATAACCCTGCCCTTTAGAAGACATTATATACCTTGATTAGATATTTTCATGGATGGCTTCCATCAGTATTACCACTTCAATATCTCACAATCCTGTTGGGTGGAAGATTGAGTGATCACAGGAACTGCTTTGCCCAGTAAGGCAAAAAAAGTAAGAATCATTCTCTGTATTTGYTATATTCATATGACTTGCTGCACTTCCCCTAATTCCTGTCTCCCATCTTCTTCCCTAACTCTGTTTTTATGATCCCGTGTTTTTTGCCTGTATGTAATCCAGAGGAGAATTCCACAGTTCTCCTGGCCGTTGGTTACCACAATTGCATATTAATTACTGACTGAGCACAGGCATCTGTCTTTTAGAGAATTTGAGACTGCAAAATATAAATGAGGCATTTCTTAAGCAAAAATAACGTTTATTGGAATTTAGTAGAAAAAAAAAAAAAAAAAAAAAGTGAAAGTCTATGAGAATGTCTTTCACAGTAATGTGAGTCATGTGAATGAATACATCTATCAGTCTTCCTCAGGTTGTGTTCAATTATTTTGTAGCTATAACAAGCTCCTCTTTGGCCTATCTTCATTAACTGAACAACTGTTTCTTCTGGGCTATTCCTTCCTTCCTTCCATCTTTATTCATAATCATAGAGCTTTCATTAGAAATAACCCAAAATATACTGAYACARAAAGTGTCTGAATGAGTTACAAAACATATGGTGCACATAAGCTGCTATTAGCAGCTTMCAATTTCTCTCACAGACTGTCCATAAGTGGCTGTCTCCTGGGACCAAGAGGAAACCATGATAAAACAGCAGGTTTTCAGAATCATGGTGCCTGGGGCTGCTCCAATTTGCACACCACCTTCGGCCTGGGGCTGTTTTAAGTTTTATTAGCTGACGTCTGCAGGGTAAACAAATGCTGAGGTTAGTTCAGAAAAGTTTCCAAACTTTTTAATTTTAACTGAGCTAACCATGAATTGATAAACTGCTGGGATGTACACAGCTGTTAGTTTCAAATATTAGGGAGACAAAATACTCCGAATTAAAATTAAAGGAAAAGTACATCAGAATTTTAGAGAACTAATAATTCCCATTATTCTCCTTTGTGAGGTGGCAGTTATTGAGCTAACYATATGATATTTGCATACAACTCACTTTAAGTGATTTGACAATAAATAAAAGGAAATAACTTCAGAACGTAAAGAGGTCTGAAAATATTTCAAGGATGTTGGAAATATTTCAAAAATTAGAAATTATGTATTCCTCAAAAAACCTTTTGCTTCATCATGTTCATTTAAAAATACTTATGAAGGTGGAATGGTTAAAAATGAGATAATCCAAATGACTTATATGTCAAACTAATGGTCAAGAAACCCAGCTATTCCAAGACAGATATTTAGGGTGCTGCCATTGCAAATAGCATTTTTGTAAGTGCTTGTCCTTAAGGTAATTTAATGTCCCTTCATTCTTATTTTGAGTATTTTTTCCCACAATCTACAGTTTTTATCATACTCATAAGCACATTTCTTATATGCAAAATTAGTCCTTAACTGTTTATTATATGGACTAGGTGATATGTCTCTATATTGTGTGTAACATATATATATTACATATGCTATTTTATATGAGATTGTTCTTATTTTATKATATTGTCCATAAGGTATTTCTGTCTCATTTAATTTTCAAAGATATTGTAATAAAAGCATATTATAATGGCATAAATTCCATTAAGGAAAGGCATAAATAATGTTTTTTTCTGATAATAAGTCTTAGTTGTGTCTTTCAGTAGTCTTGATAAGT
Organism: Alauda arvensis; assembly: GCA_902810485.1. Lineage (NCBI taxonomy): Eukaryota > Metazoa > Chordata > Aves > Passeriformes > Alaudidae > Alauda > Alauda arvensis. The sequence continues at coordinate 140,364 of CADDXX010000793.1, forward strand.
CCATTTTATTTCTCTCATTAGGACACTCAGTAGTTCAAAGTATATATTTTTTTTTCTTAATTTATTTGAACTTTACATTAGACTGATTAGTTGCACAGAAAGGCCTCAAGAAGTCTGAAGAGGTATAAGCTATGCTATCTGCATGAGAATCAGCCTTTTGGAAAATCCTGACATGTTGGGTTCATATTTTTTACTCAGATCTTAGTCAATAATGGTTTTTATCCCCAAAAGAGAAGTAACSATTTTTCCCTCATAAGTATCTTTGGATATATGCAACTGGGTCTCAGTTTCCCACTTCCTCTAGCTGCAGTTTTGTCTTTCATAAAACACTGTATGAAACAAGGACACAGTTGCATGAAAATTGGCCTGCATAAAACAATTATTGTATGAATAAATTACTGAACTCTAAAGGTCTTGGTGCTTCTCATGCCTTTATTTAAACAACATTGGATTTCCACWGATCACTTATCCTGTGATCTTTTTGAAATGTGGCAAATAAAAAACATTCTTCCATGAACTAGTGTGATCTTATCTTGTAGCTCATTCTGTTTTCTACTGTCTTTTCTGGTTTGTTATGTTCTGTTTAATTTCGTGACTACCTCAAAGACCCATTACTTCTCTCAAACTGTTCTAATTTTCTCATACTTCTTGTAAAAATTTTCCTTTACATTCTAGAAACATACATGTCTATAATTCTCTGGTGTGAAAAAATGTGGAAAGATTTTTCTCAACCTTGAATTGGAAAAATCTTATTTTATGGTGAAAAAGTAACAGTAAATGTTCTCTTTCATAATTCAATAGCTGTTAAACAGATGAGATCTYTGTGGTTGTCACCCAATCAGCTACTGATGCTTACAAAAAAGCAGTTAAAATACCTGGTAACATCCTTCACTGGTGATTAATACCCCACTCCCCTTCACAACCCCTCTCAAAGAAACTAACTAACTAACAAAAACAAAATGCAAAATATCACAAAGAAATAGGAAAGATTAAAATTTTAATGAGGGATAAAATACCCTGTTTACTCACAGATCATGCAGATTCTCTGTGAAAGGGGATGTATACTGAGTAAGAAGCTACTTGACCAATAGAACATGATGAACAGAAAGAGAGGCTGGGAAAAGGTTATGTTGTACTACTCCCTACTTGTGCCTTTCTGAACTTATTTTTTACATGAGTTTTACAAGGTGAAGCAAGGTGTCTTCTATTAGATGCTAAATGTTTACTTATTGAGCTTAGAAGCCTAATCGTTGGATCAGAGAAGGGTGGAATGAAGCTCCTATTTCAGAAAGCCTCCACTTGTTTTATAGATTGGTCAGCTGGTCTAAAAAAAGGAGCTGTACTTTTCTGTAGATTTTTCTTTCATTTTCCTTTCTAGATTTTTAAACATTAGAAACCAGAAGCACTTTGTACATTTTATTTTAAAAGCAATTGCTTACTCTATCAGGGATGCTGTGAGAAATGAGTAGACTCATAGAATGTTTGGACCTTCATTTTAATTTATCTTTAGCCCCTTTGATTTGCTCTGGCTATGTAAAGTGGCTTTAGAATTGTTCTTACCATGTCTTAAAGTTCCCAATCCATACCACTGCCAAGAAAAGGGCCTTGCATAAATGAGAATCAGGCCTCCTAAAGAGTGTTTGCCCAGCAGGCTGTCACTAAGGTTATTTAGCTGCAGTTGCCTCTGCCATAGAGTCACATTTAGAAACTTCACTGTTAAATGAAATTCCAGTTCCCATGTTTTTTTACATCTTAGCTCTATCACAAACAAAACTATGATGGGGCAAGAGAAAACTCGTGGATGTGCAAGAAATATAACGTATCCAAGTAACCTATGTTTTTTCCAGGATGTGGTCCTCTTACTAGTTAACAAGCCATCTAAACAAAAYAGAGTGTTTTAATGCTTTTAAATAACTCACCAGTTGCAAGAYTTGATTTCTGTTAAAATGTTCTGGAAATGTCTAATTTATGCTCAGTACCACACCTGAGGACAACTGCAGTTAGATTTCAGTGACTTCCATATGAAAGTAGAAAGCTACAGTTTAAGCTTTTTGTGGAATAAAAAATATTAAAGGAAAAAAAATAGAAGTTAAGTCCAAAACCTCTTGTAATTTTATTGCAATATTTATTGTCTTATTATTATATAAAAATTAAAAACAACTCCAAGGAACTTCTTCCTATTCTCCCAGTAAAGGTCACATATTCTTCTGTGAACGGTTGAATCAAATATCTGTTGACAAGTTTAAAATAGATTTGTTTACAAAGGAAGTGCACAGTCCTCAGCAGAAGGATGCATTARGAGAGTATAACTGCTTTCATAGAAGATAGTTCTGAATCTGGTAGGTTTCTATTTTGAAATTGAAACAGCTCCTTTTGGGTAASTTGAACAGCCAGGCAACAGCATTTATTCTAGCAGGAAAAAAATTGGGATTCTCTCGAGAAAAGCAGTAAATTCTCTTTGAGTTGAAASAACARAAAGGTATGTGAAGATCAGATTAATCCATGTTGCAACAAAGTCATGTTTGGATTTTTGTATTATCATTCAACATTCTATTATTAGAATATATTGATATCAGTATATATTACATTTTCAGTACACACTTATGAAGTTGTTCTGTTTCCTTGGTGCTTTTTGCTTTGTATTTTCTTCTGTCTCATTTCCTTTTCATGATGTACTATTTAYTGCTTATATTCTTTCATCATTGAAGACAAGTTCATATTTACAGAAAACTGTTGACATCTAAATTTCAAGCTCCTCCACTGTCTTTTGGTAGGGAGAAGGAACAAACACAGCTAATTGCTGAGGAAAAAAAAATCCTCCTTTTTTGATTTTTTGAAGGTTCTAACAGTTCACAAACATCTGTGGAATAATTTGCCCTTGAAGAATTTTCATTGAGTTTTTYGAGCTACACCCAGCAGCAAGCAGCAAAATGCCTATTTGGCATTTTGTCATGCCAAGCTGTTGAGCATGACAAAAATTCATGTCAGCTTCCAGGCTGTTCTGCATACAGTCTGATCTTACAGATGTCTGATCCCAGCTGAAGCTTACCAGATTAACCTACCTGTCTCAAGAAGCCCTGAAACTGTCATTTGGAAATACTGTCTTCATTTCAAATATTTGTGCCAGATATTTTGCTTTCTTAAAGTAAAAATTAATTAAGTAGCTGCTTTATAGAAATCAGAAGAATGATCTATGTGGATCTAATATTTCAGTTTTTTCTAAATTACTTTTCCCAATCTATTAGCATAAAAAATTAAAAATGCCATTATGCATTTGAGACTTTGATAGGTCTAGCTGTTCTTCTTGCTACTTTTCTATAGCTCCTAATACCTTTTCATTATTAGTTCTAATAGATACTCAGTTAAATTTCTGAAGTCAAATTTCTCAGATTTTTATGCCTATTTTTAGTGCAAAACAAAAAAAAAAAAAGGTAAAATTTGTCAAGTGCAGTAGTTTAGTCACATTTAATTGTAGGRCAAGATTATGCAATTTCATTATATTCTGATCAGACTTCACAAATTTTGGAGAAACCCTTTGGATTTCTGTTTTCAGAAACTGCTATTTAGTATTCAGAAGGTTGCTCAATGACACTGCTTTTTTTATGCATAGAGCTGCACCTTGCTGATATTTCATCTGGGATTATGAGAGCTTCCTCCAAAAACTAGAAAGCCTAAAGAACTGTAAACCTGTGGAATTTGTGGTTTTTTTCACAATATCTGTCCCAGTAGAAGAAACTWCTTTTGCTGCTACAATCAATACAAAAATTAGCAATTATTATAATATATTTACTTATAATATGCAGATAGCATGTCACCCTGAAAACACAAAATGACTTAGAGAGATCAGAAAATTACACTACAGTSTTTGTAAACCCTCTGCAGTGGCAAGCACCTCATCTTGCTCAGGCACTATAGGCACATTGGATCCTCTTAAGAAGAATGACAGCTAGAACTAATTTTACTGGAGTTTGTTGAAATTTGTCTTTTGTCATGACTGACTCTTTGTTTTACTCACAGTTTATCTGTATGTAAAGTGCACAAAAGATCAAGAATATTATATGGCTTCTTACCAGGCAAAGTTAAAATTGCAATGCAGAAGTGYAAATGAGGCTCATAAAAGCTGTCATGGAACTACAAACAGTGCATCCAAACAAAAAAGGTATTATAATCCAGGAAAATAATTCAAGGTCCTCATGAAACTCYATACCTGAAATGAAAGGCTACTGCAAATGTAGTCCCAGGCTTCAGTTTCCTGATATTAACTTTGAAAGTAATAAGCATGAATAATCAAATATACAAGTACACAGTCAATTCATTATAAGTATTCCAATATAAAGTTCTGTTCTGCTCTCCTCAACAGCCTGTTATAGATTCTAAGGCAGTTAAAAACTTAGGAAATGCAAATTTCTGAGAAGTCAAGGAAGTGAGAGGTCACTTAGTGATGRTGTAAATAATGTTGAACCAATGTATCTCATTAGCTGAAGCATTTCAAATTTTTAGCTATTTGTGCTAACTATGCGTATTACATTACAGTTTAATTGATGATAAGGACATACATAAAAGAAAATAAATTTGAGATAACATGGGTGTATTTGGCCACATCTTTTCTGTAAYAGGATCAATAACATTATGAAGTGAGGCAGCAGGGTTCCCTGAGGAACAGTGCTGTGCCCAAGCACTAGGAACTATTTARGGCACATACATAGCTTAAATATCTAAGCACCTCAGACAATTTTCTGCTTTTACTGTGTGTTTTGTAACATGACATAGGATACTCTGCAGGGTTTGGAATGATGATTTACTCCAGTAGATTTCAAATTAGTACACAAAAAAAGGAAAGAGAATCCTCTTTTTATGTTTTCAGATGGGAAAGTGGAGAAAKGAAAGGTCAAATACCTTGCTGAATTTGAAGAGTCAAGAATTCACCTCAGTTTTTAGGTATATATTAATCAATGAAGAATATGTACAACTTCAGACACAGGAAGAYCTTACCTCCATTTTCTTTATAGATTAAAAACACAGGTGAATATTTTATAAATGTTAACTTAAACTTCCGATTTACTTTCCAACTTTTTGCTCTCATCTGAATTGTATTTGAAAGGAAAAATAAAATACCGCAATTGATTGATCTGGTGTTTGACATCAAGCTGAAAATATCAAGTAGGATAAAAATTTATGAGAAACCTGGAAGATGAAGRCTGAGTAATTTTTGGCTCAGGGCCTGCGGCTCCTGCCTTATCAGAATAATTTTCTTCTTGCCATGTCATCAAACAAGATCATATATTCTGCTTTGCTTCAGTGAGGATTTCTGAAACATGATGTTCATCTTAAATRCTTGTAGAAAGTTGGTTGAAATTGCTTAAACGCCTGAAAAATTCTGTATATAAAATCCGCAGGCATACTTTTAATAGTTGATTCTGATCAGCTTAGCCAACTGAGTCCATGAGTGAAAAGGCTGCAATGGGCAGTGAATGCACTGATAACCAGTTTGGTGCTGCAGGTAAGTGCACTTTGAAATATGCTCTTACTTAAAAGCTTAAATGAGGAAGAAAATAAAAAGGCTAAAACCAATATGAACATGTTTTACTTTTCTTTTGGTCCCARGTGTTCTTTTCTAGCATCATTGAAAGTCTTCCCAAAGGAATAATAAAATATTAAAAGCTTCTAATAAAATAGGATTTTTGGAGTTTACAAGATCAAATCTTTGCTGTTTAGCTATGATAGCAGAAAGAGTTGTTCTCCCTGAAAGCATCAAGTATTTATTTAATAATTCTTTTTCTGGCATTTATTTCATAGTTGTTTCATATCCTCTTCCCTCTTTCTTCCTAGCAATGCCAAAATAAAGCTTATCTTAAAATTACACATAAATTTTATTTAGAAATTTTTCAGATTAGAGAAGTATTCAGAGCAATAAGGRCAGTTTTCTAAACAATTCATCAGTTAACTTGCAGTAACAGGGCACAGTCCTACGTCATCTACTGTTATAATTKTATTCCAGCAGGAGATGTATCCAAGAGTTCAGGGGCTCTCATCCCTGAGAACTAACTGGTGATCAGACACGCTTCCTCTGCAGACAAATAAAGGTCGACATGGACAGCACAAATTGCTTTTATTGAACAGTATAGTGAAGAGGCATTTAAGGCAAAAAAAAAGCACCTTTATGTTATTTTGGCAGGCAGTTGATTGCAACTGTGTAGTTCATACTCCTGAAATCTGAAATTGTAACATTCTGGCTTGCCTGAGTACCTAAGACTATTCACTTTGGGAGTTGAGTATCTCCCAAATGAATCAGGCTGAGCAAGTTGTTTTCATAGAACAACAGAAGATTGAAAGACTAATGAAATGCACCTGCAACATACTTTTTGAACACCCACACAAGTGAAGAGAATCACTCTTTAAAAGACAAACATACATTTGAATGTGTCAGATACTTTAATTCATATTGTGTTTTTTGATTGATGATAACCACTATATMCTACTTCAAAACTAGTGATTTAATTAAAACGGTATTTATAAATGAGTGTACCATAAAAAACAAAACCCAAAACAAGCTGATATAAAAATCCCCAACYATAAATTAAATATTTCAGTCTTTCTGAAGCTAAGTTGAATTTCATTCCATTTCTTCTTTTGGAGGAAAAGATATTCCATTAAATTGAAGTTGTTCCCATACAGTACTCAGATTGTACAGAAAAGATAACATTCTATTTAAAAACTCCTAACAGCATTGATCAAATTTGAAAAGGAAGCAATGTGCAGTTTGTAAGAGAGCTAATGTTCAGTCCCTGTCGGAACCCAGGACATTCCTCTGGATGCCCTGGGTGGTCCAAGACCCTGGCAAGGGGTCAAAGGACCTTGGTACAGAATCAAAAGTACCAGTGCCTTTGATTTCAGTCCATGGGAAAGGCTGCCAACCTTGTGTGAGGATTTGCAAGCCACAAGAGTTTAATTAGAATGATAGGTAACTTATCACAGGGTGAAAAGTAGAATTTTGGGGCTTTTAGAATTGGGGGTTCAAGAAGGCAAAATGGAGGATTCTGGGTGTGTCCCTGTCCTTCTGCTCCTTCTTCTTGTCCTCCACCTTCTGCTGTGATGGTGGCACTTTTGGTTTGGATTAGAGTAGAAATGCACTGTCTGACATAGGTAATAGGTATTGGKAATTAACTGTAAACAGGGAACACAGAGTACTTGGTATAAAGAGTTAACACTGCCCTGAGAGGCAGGCAGTTCTGACACCCTGAGCTACAGCACAGACATCAACAGGGCAGGAAAAGAATGTTATGGATAAGAAAGAATAAACAACCTTGAAAAACAGAGCAAACCAGTCCGGACTTCTTCTGGTGCAGGGCTTGGGAAAAAGACCTTTTCTAGCATTTTGGGAGTCATTTCAACCAGAAACCTGAGAAGTCCCATGTTCCACCACTGCTATTTATGCTGGTCCACTAGTCTTAAACAGCTCTTAATGAGCCTGTGAATCTCTATGTATGTGTGAAGTCAGTGCCATGTTCTTCCAGCCTAGCTTCATTATTTTAATAACTGGTAGAGAATAAATCAGCAAGGAGATTCCTGATAGATAATTTACTGCCTGARGACAAACATGTATGCTTTCATGAACAATGAAGACAGGAATCAAAGGGAAAGGATCCTGAAAAATTGTATTAAAAACACTAAAAAATGAGCCCCATTCAGAAGAGTTGTGGAAGGTTTTTCCTAYTCWCAGGCATCACCAGCTGAATAAMYAYTGGAATAAACAGGTCTGCAAGAATTGTCAGAAGTTAGGAGATATGCTGTTAAGAGAAATGACAATGGTCAAAAATCAAGAAAACACAATACAGGGGAAAAGCTTAGGAGCTTAGTTCATATGAAGGGCAACAGAGAGCTATTTTTTAAATACCCTTCAGAAAAGTATAAGCCTGATTTAAAGAAACAAACATGCTTTCTATTTCCTCAATCTACAATCTTTAGTTGTAGCAGCTACATTTGTTGTTGTTATTGTTATGATTGTTKATATTATTCTACATTAAATATTTAGATAAATTTTTCAAATGTGAAAGTTATTAAGCACCAGCCTCTGAAGGCTATAGAACATCCAGGCTTGAAAACTGTTGATGATAGGCCAGTACAGTACCAAGAATAGCCAGTGGAACCATCAACAGGTTCTTGGCCAGGACAGTTCACTTTTTCAAGTTCTTCAGTCTTCTGAGCATTCCTCGAGGCTGATTTCTGTCATACTGTTTCAAGGTTTTGTCTAAGCAGTGTCTTAGACAGTCTCCATTATTTCAGAAGCCAGTTGAGACAGCAATTACAGTTTTCTTTACAAGAGAATTGAGGTAGCTCAGAGTTCATGCATGACAATGGGCCAATACTATAACTAAAACAGCAGGGTTCATCAGTTTCTGTCTCTAAAACCAAGCTGTATTACCATCTGAGAAATAAAAGGCATTTTTCTAAAAATTTCAAAAGGCATATTTAGGTTCCTTATGGGGTTTTTTCCCTTTCTCATGTGGCACTGGTTGCTCAAGCAATAGGAGAATAAATTGTGTCAGAGTATTCTGTTCTTAGGTCACACTGTCTGTGCTGCTAAACGATGCACAGACTCCCCCAAGTCACAAAATGAAAATATGTATCCTTCAGAGAGGAAATGACCATTTTTTTAAGCTGTGAAGTATAATGCTAAATTCTTGAAGAGTATGGAATTCCCTGTGTCATATTCAGCATTTAGTCATCCTTGAGACCATGGGAAACCCGAAGTACTGTGTAAGTAAGGCCTTTCTAGACAGAAAATGAAGATGGAATATATCTGATGCCAGTGATGGCTGCTGTAGCTTATCCAAACAAAAAGGATTGTGACGATGTGTAGAAACACCCAAAAGAAGGGAAATGAAGCAAAACAGACATTTGAAGGTAATAACAGAGGGAGCTGCAGAGAGATGAAATGTCTGAGTTGTTGCTTTGGGAATGAAGCAACAGCCCCAAATCACTCTGCTGGGAATCAGCTGACAAACCTGGCTAAATAATTCTGTCATTCAAAAGCAAAAGCAAAAAGTGGAGTGTGACTTTCAACCTCTGCTTTTCTGTCTAGCATATACAGAAATTAAACGTGGAGACTCATAAAGATGTACATTGCATTTTAACAGCTAATTGACCCTATATGCATCCAAGAACAGACCTTCCCCTCAAACACAAATTGATCTGTTTCTTATTCTGCTGTTTTCAAGGCTGTTCTGCCTATATAAGGTAAATTTGAACGAGTTTATTTTCATATTTATCCTCAGTTATAACTCTCCAAAGGTGAGCAACATTTGTATTTCCAAAGGAATTTAACTCAAACATCATAACCAACATAATYAACATAGTAATCAAACATCACAGACAGAAATCTGTATGTTCTGTCCTACCTTTAGAGAAACGAAAACAGGTTTTTTTTTTTCACATTCTTGAAGACATTTTAATTTATGTCAGTAGTTTTTTCAAATCAGATGAAAATCAGGCCAAGGTTTARCACTTTTCACATTTCTTTCCGTTTTCTCCTCTTGAGAGAGATTAAAAAAACCACAAAAAACAAAACCACAAAAAACCAAAATCCAAACAAACAAAAACAAACAGCCAGACAACAAACAAATAAACAAAACCAACAAAAATCCCCCCATGKTGAAAGATAAGAAACCTCTAAAGTCCAGAGTTCTCCCTCCTATGATGCTCACCAAACTACCAAATACTAGCAATATCATTCTGTTTATGAATACTTGTAATTTGAGAGTTCCTAAAGCAGCAAAATTTTGAAAAAAAAATCAATTTAAAATGTATATCAAAGCTTTTAATTTATATCACCTGAAAAAAAAAAATCAGCCAAGGTTGTCTTTTAAGAAACAGTAAAAGGAAAAATAGAGACATAATTAATTAGGTTTTAAATCAGCTAATTAGGGAAAATAAAACTAATATCATTGATATTGGGTTTAGTATTATTTTCCCTGTTTTTAGCCACAGAAAATCAAATACTCTGATTCACTATGGTATAATTACAAAGTTTAAACTTCTGAGAAAATGTGAAGAAAATCTGTTTGTAACACACCATTGCCTAAAATTCCAAAAGAATAATTTCTGTCACCCAGAGTCTGGAAGAATTACTAGTTTAGGTAGACTAAAAGAGTTGATTGAATGAAGAGTTCTTTCAGTAACATAAATCATGCATATTTTCATATATTTTATGCCCACTCTTTCCACATAAAAAACCCTTCACCTACAATTCATAGTTAATAGCAAGGACCAATTTTCTAATAGTGTCAAATAAATGCTTGTAGAAAAAGTTGGCAGCTTCATTGTTTAGAGCATTTCAGTGCTAAAATAAATCATAGCAACARCCCAATGCTGGCCTCAAAGACTTTGTTTTCATTCTTTGCAGAAAACTACTTTCTGTGCTTGCTGTGCCTGAATCCTCTCTCTAGCTAGAACCCAGCAGAGAAAGAAAAATCTATCTCAAGARAAGTTTTGATATTGCAAAATTTATTCTTCATTCAGACAAATGCCATGTCTATCATTCACTTGTAAAAACAAAGAAAGAATTGTGTGAGGTGGCAGTTCATAACTGTAGGGTGATAATCTAAACAAAATGAAATGTGCTGTGGGATTCAGTTTGTCTGAGTTGCAGGATGTGTTCCATCTTCAAATTAAGACATGGAATTCAATGCACATGCAGTACACATGGATGTGTGATGCCATTTGAAATATCTGCTGCTGACTTCCAGCTGTGGTTCCAYAGTGACAATAGGACTCCCCTTAATCTTTTGTCACTTCTGCCAGCTGTGTGCAGGTTTTTGGATTTGGATGCTTTAGGGCATTGTCAGGGTTTGTCATGGTTTTATCCCAGATTKCAAATAAGCCCCACACAKCCACTCATTCRCTCACTGGCATAGRAAGAGAATTGGAAAAGCAAAAGTGGGAAAACTCATGGGCTGAAAGAGAGAGTTTGAGAAGTAAAGCAAAAGCCATTCAAACAACAAAATAAAAAAAACCTAATTAATTGTTTCCCACAAATAGACAGGTGTTCAACCATCCCCAGGAAACCAAGGCTCCACCATCACTACAAWTATGGGTCCCCTTCCTCCTTCTTTCCCCCACCTTATACACTGACTTTGACATCATATRGTCTGGAATGTACCTTTGGTCATTTGGGGTCACCTGTGCTGGCTGTGTCCCCTCCCAGCTCCTTCTGGACCCCTAATCTTCTCACTGGTGGGGTGAGGCAGTGACTCTGTAAACACTGCTCAGTGRTAATGAAAACATCCCTGTGCTATCAACACTGCTTTCAGCACAAATCTAAAACAGTCCCATACTAGATAGTATGAAAAAATACACTTTATGCCAGAAAAAAAAAAAATGAATACAGGTAGCACAGGGATCATTTTGAAGTTAGATACTGAAATTTCAGTGYTTGCTTGTAAATCAGACAATGAGTACAAGCTGACACAGAGGCCCATGGGGTGGAAGTCAGTGCAGCCAAGGATGTGCAGCATACTTCTCATCTCACTCCAAAGCAGATTGTGCTGAACTGAGACTCTGGTCTTTACAGAGCACTGGTTACCTTCAAGGAGCTATCTAAATTCACATTTTAATAGGAAGAGATGATGACAATACAGTCAATGGAGCAGAGACAGGAATCCATCTCATTTTTAAAACAGATGGTTATTGTGTTTTAGGCTCCACTGCCTGTATTGACTTCCAATTACTAAAATGGACATCCACAATCCTGTATTATAAGTAGATGGCTACCTATCCCTTACATGAAATGTCAGTGGGAGGAATCCAATACCTGCTTTTAGGTCTTAGCTCRGGAAATAATTTTTATTCATATCAGTCCCTATAGAAACACCTGAATGCAAGTTTCTTCATATTGCAGACCTACTGGTACATGCATGAAATTCTCTATTCACATATAATAACTTTTTATAAGGAAAGTTTGAAATAAATAATTCTCAGTCAAGAACTTTGGACAAAGTATGACTTTACAATTAGAGTAATTTTGGGTGAAAATCTTTTACTTAGGCCTATTAAATTATTCATCTCTTCTGGAGTCCAAGTAGGCCTCTTACAGAATGTGTCTAATATATTTTCTTTCYAACTATTTCAACTAAATATATTACTTATGAAATTCAGAGTTTCAAAGAATTTCCTTGCAGATATCAATCCTAAAATCACTGAAGTTTTCAAGCAATTTAGTTATCAAAACTCTAAGGAAAGTGTTAAAATTTTAGGAAATAGTGATGACTATTTAATTTCAACTTAGGAAAGAGTAATATATTTTTAATTTTTATTTTTTAAATTTTTACATTCTAAAGATGAACCGTGGAACAGACACCTGGAGGATAAACTATTTCTCTACATGATCATACACTACCTAAAAATTTTGAAGGCTTTCTTATCTACCTCTGTATTGAAAACTCTTTGACTCTTAATTGTACTGGAGGTGACTTTTTTTTTGGTCAAAACATCATGCAAAATTAACACTTTTCCTATCTGTAGGAATCTATATCCTATCATATTAAATGTCAAGTAATTACTTGAGGAGATGCTGTACACCAGGGTGTGGTGGGGAACCTTGTCAATTAATTTATGAGATAATTCTAAATAATCTGGGACTGTAAAAAATAAATTGGAATTATATGTATGAATGCCAAATAAATTATCTAATACAACAGACCTATGCTTACTTTACAGAACTTCATATTGATTGAATTGTCTCTAAATTGATTTATTTATTTTTCAGAGCTAAATGTGGAGAGTAATATAATGGCTCCATCCTAGCTCATTCACACTCCTCATCTTTCTTCCATCAATTTATCMTTGAGGAAGATCCTTCTACAGTTGAAAGTTGCTTGACACTTGTTGCAGTTGCCCAGTCAAAGGTATCTAATGTCAGCAAGAAGGAATGAGTGAATTGGCGATATTTTGTTCCTCAGATTTTTAAACTTCTATAATTTCAAAATAAATTTAAAATTAKGATTTTAAAATGTCCTTTCTTTTARAGAAGAACCTCAAGYTCTTTTTAAAAAGCCTTTAATTCTGGGTGATTTTTTGAAGTCGCTGGTGACTTTTCAAAGTCTCAAAACCTTTGCATAATATTCTTCCAGGTATAGTAAAAGGCCTTAGTGAAGGTCTCTGAACTCTTTCCCTGACCTTCTCTTTTGTAAGACAGTTTTAACTAAAAGTATTTTGACTGCTTAGGACCAAGGTGCCTATAGGCAGCYTGAACAAATGGGTGGTCATAAGAACTTCATAGTTACTTCAACAGGGAAAAAGTGTGTGATAGTGATAAGGCTGCAGTGATAAATCTGCTTAACAATGAATAATAACATTTTCTAGAACTAAAATAAAAATTTCCTTAATACATGCCTTCTGTTATGGAGGAAAGTTTTACTGCTCTAGAACATGCTACAGGAGTTGTATATACATAAAAGAAAGATGGAGTGGGCAGSAAGTCAATAAAAATATATGAAGTAAGAAACCAGTGCATATTCTCTGCAGAAAATCTTCATGTACACTTAAAAAACATACATTCTTCTTACAAATGCCCCAAATATTTGTCATTAATTTAAAAGAAATTGATCATAGTAATGCAATGGTAAATCAAAACTCAGTAAGCAACACTGTGCTTTACAATCTGTCAGGTCTTTGTAAAGTCAAAATACAATGACATTATCAATTAAGCCAGTTAGTTAACTTTAGTCTTAAARCCTTTTTATGGATAACTTCTGAATTTATTCATAGCTTTGGGTTCTTGCTCTCATGGCAGAATTACATAAACATTTTGGCTGGAAAAGACCTCTAAAGTTATCTAGTCCAACCTCCAACCTTTGACTGATCACAACCCTGCTGTATTAAATGACAGGAATTAAAAAAATGGAATTTACAGCAACTTCAATAATTCTGAAAAATATGGTTTCTGAGTTTTGASTTGTCTTGATGGAGTGCAGGAAGGGTGAGGAAAACTGCAATCTTAATAAATATCCTGCAGCTAAAGATTTAAAACTCACACTGTTTCAAATTAGTGAAGACAGCAATATTTATTTGCTGTTGAATTCTAGACAGCATGACATTCCAGCAGGAAACATTTATAAGAATTCAGCTTATGACTGCAGAAGTTGCAAACAAGTTCTTGAGCCACATGCAAATAARAGTTTTGTATATTGAACAAAAAGACAAGTAAAATTGATTGCCATTTCTGTCTTTGATCTTTCCAGAATCAGAAAACTGCACGTGAATTACAAGGAAGGAAGCTTAGGAAGGACAGGAAATAAAGACAGCACACTAATTGTTGTCCCTGCATGCTCAGGGACAATTGAACAACATTACAGTATGTTAGAGTCATGTTTTCAAGCAGGCTGCCTCTGTAAAATAACAACTGTGATGACGCAGATCCAGCTGACATTGTTTGTTTGTTTGTTTGTTTGTTTGCTTGTTTGCTTCTTCAAAGGAAAGTTGGATGGCTGGCTAGCAGAAGGAAATGGAGAGAGTAAAGCTCATCAGCAGAGGAAGCAGTTACAGATAACATAGCCACAACAAAGGATCCAAGCCCATCACAGCTTTTGCCACTGGATTTGTTTATTTCCAAAACCCTGGCTTACCCTATTCTGAAGCTGCCTTACAAATCCAATGTATTTTCAGTCTGCTTTCCCTCATTTCCTGCTGTTTAGTTTCACATTGAAGTTAATCTCTGCTTTCAAAAGTGGTTATATGGTTGGCCCAAATAATTACCAGCCTATCTCAGTACTACCAGTTGTTTCAGTTGTTTTTGRAATCACTTTGAAAAGTGTGGCTCTCAAGTTCACCCAAGAGACTATAACTTTTTTCTTCCATATTGAGTGGGTTCTGTAGTTAAATAAGATGCTTTGGTTACCAGAGTCCCATATTTATATAGACATAATCTCTGAGAAAGTGAGTGAGAGGAATAAATCTTGTAATGATTTAYATCACCCCAGTGTTGCAATGGATTTGAAAAATTTAACGAGAATTTGATGGAAAAAAAAGAATCAAGTAGGGTCATCAGTGAATTTCTAGAGTTGTAGGAGAGGCACTTCTGTATAGGTGAACAGCAGCAGTGTCTACCTTTTTTTGACTATGAGGTTAACAGGGARCATGCAGACACCTTTCCATGTGGAACTATAGAACTTGGGCAGTTTGGAATTGGAATAGGAATCGTGAATGACTAAGGTGAATTAATGTTACAAAAGAAAATATTATTGCCTTTAAATCTGTATGATCCAGTAATTTAGAGTCAGTGACAATCCAGGAAGATATTTRCAGTCACTTATATTAACTGGTGGTGTTGAGCAAATTAAAATGTTGTAAACATGGCTTATATGAACAAGAATTAATCARAAATTTTCCAAATAAACAATTTTCTGAAGAAAAGTAATCACAAGAATATACCAAAAGCTGAACACCTTTGGCAATATTTATAATGATCTAAAAAATAAACATTTTAACACTTTTTGATTACAGCATTTTCCTTTTCATGAAAACATTCCTTTGATATAATAAAAGGTGCAAAAATGACAAAATAAACCTTTTCAGTAAGCTGAAAATAATAAAAGGCCTAACTCTAAAAAATTATGATTTCATATTGTGAAACATTTCTGCAGAAAGCTATGTTACGTCCTTTTAGAAGAAAAAGAGCAAGAAAGCAAATCTTTGTAAGACTCCCAAAATACAAAACCGGCTCAGACCTGTCTTGGAAATGAATTAATAGCACAGGTTATCGTCCTTTGGATGACACATGCACCAAATTTGGTGTGCTGGCCATCTTCCAGAAAGGGTAATTRCATTCTGCTTACCTGTTATTCTCCTGCTGTTTCTCTTGTAAGATGTATTTTTTTACAGTCTGTTCCAAAATATTGTTAATGATGCTGTCTTCACAATGATGTTTTTTTTGATTTGTTCTTAACCGTTAAAAAATACGCTTTTTGTGAAATTCATGTCAAACAAACAGTAACTGATAAGTTATGACCCCTAAAATATATTAATTCTATAGCACCATATCTATGTTTTGTTTTGAGCCTTCAGCAATATGAAATAAACTTTGTAAAAATCTCCACAGCTGCTGTCAGAGAACATAACTCTGCATTCAACAGAACACCCAAGAGCAAAAATGAAAACTAGAGAATTTTTTTAACTGATGCAGATAGTGTAAATAATTATTAAATATTGAATTGTATATTTATCTACCACAGATTTAATTCCTGTGTAAGCTTTCTTCACTAAGATCTCAAGTATTTGAAATATCAATGCTATTATGTAATTATATGAACAAATAAAAATTCAGTGCCTCTACTGACTACTTCTGCCACATACTCCTAATCAGTATCCATTAGCAAAATTCAAATATATGGGAGTAAACTTTTACATATTTTTATTTACATTACCTCTTTTCAATGTTTGGAATTCTACTATTAGAATTGTTCCCAATAATAATAATTSAAAATACTCTTTCACTGTTAAAATTCTAGGCCCAACCAGATTCTGCATACATGTATGCTCATCCTTAGAAATTCTGTTGAACTGGTTTCCATTTTCCAGGCAAGGCTTTCAAGGCTTGTATGTCCAAGTATCTTTTCTGGTATGCTTAAATAYTTGTTTTGGAAGAGTCTGGACTTTTGTGCCATTCTGGTATTTTGCAGCAATTGGGATCTCAGCTATTCATACTATCCTGCTTTTGAAATTCTAATAAATAAAGGAATTATACTTTATTGCTAAGCTTCAGAGTTTAGGCATATTCATAGATTATTCCTTGTTAAACACAAATTRAACAAAACCTGGACATTGGGAACTACCAAAAAAACCATGAGGAAATAAATACACAGCAATGGACATGCTCTGGACAATGAGCATGAATCCTTCTACAGAAAGCAATGGTAAGTGGTGGTTTGATTTTAAGAATAGAGAACTTGAATAATGCTCTTACCCTTGCCTTCCTTTCCTCTTCCCTCCCCTCCCCTCTCCTCCTCTCTTTTGTATCAGCAGCTTTGGCTGTCAGAGCTTACCAAATAAGCTATCTATTAAAAAGGCAGAGATTCAACCACTGTTTTTAATAAACGTGAAATCAAAAATTGTCACATGATTCCTTAATTTTGACATATGCCCTCAGGAAAGGTGTGTCTTCTTCCAGTAGAGTTTTTGAAACTGGTATTTAATTTTCATTTTATTGTCTGTTTAGAGTAATGTGTTCTCCAAATCTTTGGCATGCCTGGCTTTCATATGATAATCAGAACTGCCATATGTTTAAGAGATTTGTTTCTCACTTAACTACTTTAACTTGCTGAAATAATCAGCATGACTCAAAGCCAAACTCAATAGCTTGATGAAAAGAACACTCAAGAAGCAACTGKCCATCACTTTTTCATACTGTGACAAAATGGTTTTCATTTCACTGCAATAATTTTGAGCAGTTGTTTGTGTTCACAGCATTCTGTTTCAAACTCCCTTTTGAGAATAGAGCTGAGTTAATTTCAATGAAATAGCTATTGTAGTTATATATCAATTACTCAGAAATTCRTGGGCATGATAAAAAACCTGAAGTTGCTGTGGACAAAAATACTAATTTATTACTTCAAATTACATATACAAACAAATTAGAAATAGAATAATACCTGTTCCAAATCCAAATCAATATTATGGAACTTATATTTGTGTCATAAATGAAAACCTGGTATAGAAATGTTTTGCTGAAGAAAAAACTTAACCAGGAGGTGCTCACCAAAACAAATGAAGCTTTCTTATGTTTCTTCTTGAGTATTGGTTCGAATGTAAGCAGTGAGAAGAAAAGATGGATTATCTGTTGGACATGATTTACATACACTAAGGCAGACATTTAATGMCTTCATCAGGAAAACTTATGTTTTAGGCTTTGCCTGCATTACACAAAAGTTACTTTTTAAAAAGTTTAAAAGTACATTTTTTTTTCTCCAGGTATTGGATACACCATTATCTCAATTGTGTTTTATACTAATTTCAGTGATTAGGCTTGACTTTCTTTTTATSGATATATTTTAGCAAGGAGGTAAGTTTACTTCCTTGTATGTTAGAATCCTTGTAGCTTTCAAGTAGGCATAAAGCTAAAATGACATCAGCTAAATTAATTTATATTGGTGCTATCTTTTATTATTTCTGTAGTGTCAGAAACCAGGTAGATCTGGTTATATGGCATATATGCATATAGCATTTTATATACAACTATGCAGCATGTGCTTTTTCAAAATGGAATATTGGAGCACACAAGAAGAGCACAGGGAACTAATTAATACGAGAGGAGATCACAGTCAATTTACTTAGTAAGACTGATCGAACCATAATTACTTTTAAATGTTAGGTGTTATCAAGAGTTACAGTCACGTAGGACTTCAGGAAAGGAGGTATGGGTAAAATGTGACAGGCCCTAATATTAACATCAAAGGTTGCCATGTCTTAGAAGTAACATGAATGTTACTTAAGGAAATTATAATACCTTTGCTGGAAAGGCAATATAATTAACTCACATTTTCCTAGCTCAGTTTTTTCACACCTTCCACTTAAGCTGCCAGTGTTGAGCACTTTGGCAAACCTTTAACTGCTTGAACAGCCTTGCAGCCCTGTGATTTGGTGTCACCATTGCTAGCAACAGGTCATAGTGCCTGTAGCTTTGTTTTATTTGGTTTAGCTGTAATAATTATTTCTCTAATTGACCAGTTGTCTGGTTCTAATTTGTTTTAATTCTGCTTATCTTTGTATAACATAACTAGAATTTTGCACAACAGTAACAAGCAGATCTTCCAGGTGGAATGAGATATTCCCATCTTTTCCTTTCCACTGGCAATAAAACATAACCATCTGACTGTGGAAACATTCCCTCACTCATGTAGACCCCAATGTTTTTGCAGGGATCATGTTTTGTGTATTAATTTATACCTTTATCTGTAAAGATCTAACTTCCAGTTAAACCAGAGTTTGGCCCTTGAGCACCTTTCTGAATCTTAATCTAGAAGGACAAAGACCCTGTTTAAATGTGGCACCCTTGCTATGGAGCACACAGGTGAGTCTGGTGCCTCCAACACTCAGGTAGTTCYCAGGAATGTTCAGTGACTCAGAAGGAGGGTAATGCCAGATGACACACTCAGCAGGATGTTGCTTAATGCCAGGTGAGGAGCTTGRCCTTTCCAGCTAATTGCAATGTGTAGCTGCCCACTCAGACTTGATACTAAAAACTAACCTGTAATCATTTTTCATCTATATTCAATCAACAAAATTTCAGTTAATTTGAATTATTTCCTAAACATTTCTTAACTTTTTCTTTTTTAATCTACATAATTTTGATTATGTAGATTAAAAAAGAAAGGAGGAATGTTGTGCTCATGGCCTCAGTTATGCTGACAAATGTGGGAAGAGTAAAATGAAGGACAATCAGGAATTCAACACATGACTGCAAACAAAGACAATCTATTAACAATCCCTCCCATTTGCCTAAAAGCAGAATTATTTTTTGAAAAACACATGATAAGTTTGAGAGTATTTTGGCTTAAAGGAATTCAAGGAAGTCAGGAAAAGATTCATTTGAGAATCTTCATGGGGTTTTGGAGTGAGTTAGATTCTTGGAAGCATCTTAGCCAAGCTGATTCAAGCTCAATTCTGTTGATGCTGAAGTATCACTCAGCAAGTTTGGAGAATTTCCCAGGAAAACTTAATGCATGAATCCACTCCAGATCAAAGTGTCTTTACTGACAGCAGTTCTAGGAGCCTTCTGGAGTTCTAGTTACATAATCCACCTGCAGCTTGATATATATCAACACTTCAGAAACATCAMCTTGATTTCCTGTAAATAAAACAAAGTCAGTCAACAGCAGAAGAAGATACGTAGAAAGTCAGAATTAATTGGCTATGTGGTACATTTCTTACACACATTTCTCCCCATTTATTTCTTAATTTTCATTCTTCTACAGATAAAAATTAATCCAATGTAGAATTATTCCACTGTTATATAAGATAAAGTCCAATCCCTTTTCCTGAGAAATCACAATCAAAGAAATAAAGATTATTGCAAAACCAGGTTTAGTTAGCTGTGTATGAAATTGGACTTTGAAAAAAATATATAATAAAGTAAGCRGTAGAGATATGGCTGAAATAAGAGACGAGATTGTAAATCCTGACTTCATTAAGTCCTGTGGAGCTCAGGCTGTATTGAAATCCCCTGGACTAAGCTGTGTTGAGATACCTCCCTAGAACACTGGGAACACCATGACTAGAAAAGTGAGTGCAGGAACCAGGGAAGCGGTGGAGATCTGGTGAGTACCATTACCCACCCATTACTCCCCATTTTCTGGCCCATGGCTGAAGTTTGTTTTCTACATACACTGACAACCATTTTCTCATTTATTAGAAAGACCAAAAAACCCTTTAGAGAAATGTATTTTAATAAGAGAGAGTTCATTTCTATCTCTGATCTTTCATACTTAAATTATTTCCTCCATTCACATTTCCTTTCATCTACACCTCAATGTATCAGAACTGCTGTGTCTGGGTTTACCTAGAGACYAGCACTGCAACTAAGACATCGTCCTGAGGTGCTTGATATTTTTTTTTCTTTAGCTAACAGCTTGCTTACCAGAAAGAATAAAAAAATAAGCAGTGACTTTGGCTTATCCCCAAGTTCCTGGATATGCTAAAAATCATTTTCCAAACCTGACTTCCTTTAGGTCTAGTATCTTGTGTCTAAGATCAGCCTAACATCTAATATCTAATGTCTAACATTAAGAAATGTACTATCAGAGTTTTGGATTGGATAAWTTTTTTGGGACACTGGTGCTTATAGTAATGACTTTGACCAAAGTCTATGATGTTACTTTGATGTTCTTGTATCTCTAGTTTTAGCAGCATTAAATTACAGCAAAACTTTGAAGGAGGAAGGCACTAATGGAATAATGTGTGCTTTACAGGGTACAAAAATATCATGAGCTATTTTTTTAAAATATGGTTGATTGTTTTATTTTCTTCCAACATCTCTCTCACATCAAATTGTACAGAATTGTTGTACTACAAAATATATTTAGTATAATAGTAAAGATACATTCATCCAAATCTGTCAGCTAGAACCTCAGTGCCAGGTCCCAGTAGCAGATTTTTTCCCATTCTTTTTATATAAAAGACTGAATTTTAGACAGTAACTTGAATGGCATTACCTTGGTATTTGTGACAAGAATACAGCAGTAACACAATCTGGATTGTCAGTATAGTTGAGTGTAAACATAACCATGGCAATATTGCTTCTRTGTATGTAATACAAGAATTTCCTGTTGTGTTTGAATACACTATTGTCAAGCAAATGTGCCAATATCACAGGAGCTGCTGAGAAGACATTTTAGCTATTTCATATTAAATGACATTGATGTAACTTCTGCCTTGGAGATAGATRTATCTCTGCATCCAGTTAGTTGGTATTAATTACATTTTGCATTGACAGATTTGCTTTTTCTTGAGAATGCAGATTTGATATTTTTCCTCCTTCTGCTACRCCTCAGAATAATAATCTGAATTCTTAGATGCAATGACTGGCTGATACTCATTGTCTTCTGCAGGAACGAAACGGACCTCTGTACTCCGAATCAATGTGATTTCGCAGAAGCCATTTATTGTTTASAGTGAGCGACAGTTATAGTTTTTTGCAAAGCATAGAAACACATACACACACTATTTGATTGGTTCCCCAACATGTCCATAAGACTGGCCAGCACCTGTAGGGCACCCAATTGGCCAGAGTTCGTTCCCATGTGGAACCCAGCTTCTATCTAAAGTTTACATTCTCGGTGAATAACTTCCCAAGCCTTACAGCCTGTTTTCATCCTGTTTTCGCCGCAGTGGCCTTGGTGGATTCCTGGGCCTGGCTAACAAGCTGCAGGTGTTCAGATAACATCACAGGGAGTTTGGATGGTGCAAATAATAGCTTAACTTAACAAGCAAATACATTGCTACAGTCTTCCACCCAAAACATTGCATAGATGCACATTTTACAGCAAAGGCCATTATTTCATTGCAGCAACTGAGATATTTTTAGGCATAATTGCTTCGTTACACAATGTTCTTGTATCTGTGGAGAGTTTTTTCACCTTATTCCATCCAAATTTTCTAATTCTGCTTGTTATTTTTTTTATGGCCTTTAACTTTTACCTGGTCTTTGCAGAGTCTAAAGTGCAGTTTCTTTAATACAGTTTGGAGTAGGAGTGCCTGGTAAGTCATTGACTGATAAAAAAGAAAAATGAAAAAAGAGTACTCAAATGTCGAAAGGGTACAGCCACTCCGCAAACATATATTTTGGGGTCCTGTTTATCTTTTATCAGATGGGTAGAAAACAAACAAACAAAARAACAAACAAAAACCTAAAGTAGAAAGAAAGAAAATTTAAAACTCTGAGTATGATGAAACATAATAAAATTATTTTAATTAAGGAAATGGTCTGACTGGTGATTGAACAATTGTCAAGAGGTAGATAAATTGCTGTGTGGCATTCTCAGCTTTGTAAATTGGAACACCTTTGTACCTACCGGGCCTCAAAGGTGTCCCAGACATCTTGAAAGAAAATGCACTTTACAAAAGAAAATTTAAAGGGCAAGTCTCTAAAATAAACCCCTGAATTCATCTCTAGTGTTTTCATTACAAATACATGAACTGCTTAGTTTATTATAARCTATAAAAATTAACATTATAAAAAAGAAAAGATGACTCTGTAAGCTTTGCATAAAAATATTTGGTTTGTCCTGTGCATAATTTTAATCCATAGATATAAATGTACTTCAAGGCTGAATAAATAAGAAAGCACTGCTTTAAATAGATGACATTATAGGTTTGAATGCTGCAAAGTAATTAAAGGCTATAATACCCCATTATAAAAGATCAATATGCACTTGAGAGCAGGGCAGGATCTATTTCTGAAATGATATAGCACACACTGATTTCTATCACATTTTCAGTATTGATCTGATGTGAACCTTGTTGATTTGACTTCTCAGCTTGTTTGCTGAGGTTTTAAGRCTGCCTGCGCCTCCAGAGTGAAATTAAAGTCAAGGCTGTTTGCATGTCTACATAAACTGCTGTTAGCAGGTCTCAGTCAGAGACTCTTCAGTAAACAAGCTGTGTATTCCTTTGAAATGATCAGTTCCAGCTATGTTTTGACAATTTCTTAGAAACTGATTTTCATAAGAAATTCTTTGATGAAAATAGTGAGTGCAAGAAGCACAAAGCTTTAGCCTAYTGCTTTCTTTTACATGTTTGTTCTTTTATGCATGAAGAAGTTCTTTACAGTATTCTGATCAGAAAAATGCTGGTGGGGAAATTTTTGCGATGATTCTTAATTGGTTTTAACTTGACGYGGTTCATATCAGCAATTACTTGAATAAAAATGAATAAATTAAGGGAATGACAAGAATCATTACAGCATTGCTTAGTAACTAGAAACCCAACAGAATGGGACAATCTCATTTTTCTCAGTCTACGAAAATTGGAAACTCCAGAAATACAACTGTAGCCTTTTATTTACACATGGGTCTGAGATACCTTTCTCATTTCACCCCATGAAATGMGAGAACAAGTCCTTTGGACAGTGGCTGTCAGCACTTACAGTCATTAACAGGGCTAGAGGTTGGACCCCAAAAACTCCAATTCTCAAAACTACTTCCAAGCTTCCGCATAACATTTGAAACCAACAGGTTTGGGTGGCAGGAGTTAACTTTTTTTCCTAACACCAGGGAAATTTTAAAGCTTTCTTTTGAGAACTGACTAGAAAAGATTGATCATACTAGATAATGTGCATAAAACATATTGGGATTTATAAGACAGAAATTGTGTCACTTATTTGTTAAAGTTTCTGTATGCAAATTTGTTATATGAAAGAGGAATAGAAGAGAACATATTTCTCTCTTCTCCCCATGTACTTGGCATTTCAAAGGTTATATGGCAATTTGAAAGACCTGGGCTTAAGTGTGACTTTTCTATTTCTGATCTTCTGATCRTCATTACAGTGAGGTTAAACTGTTTTGAAATGTCATCCACCATTCTTCTAAAGGGCTCTGGATCCACTGAGTCAAACTCACTGGGTTGAGTGCTGATTGTAGATGYAGATTTGAAATAATAAACTGCAAAATGTATTCACACCCCTCTCAGAGGAAATGAGGTGTGTGTGGGAGGCAAGATGGAAGGGTAGGTTCTCACAGGCACGGTGAATCTTCTGCCTCTTTGACATGAAACAAAAGCTTCATAACAAGTGGCTGAAAGTGAGAGTGCTCCTCCCCAACAAGTGCCTTCAGCATGCTGGTTAGGACACTCGTGTGGGAGGGTGAGATGCGGGGACTTTCACTTCCTATAGGAGGTCTCTGATGCTCCGGTATGAAATGGCAGGATCACAGTAACAGACCCTCCTCCAGCTATCTCCTATAAAAAACAGTGACTCATTTTCCASTTAGATGTTATACACCAAGAAGGCCTGGTGAACAGAAGTACATCTCTGTAGCACAGAGTTCACAATTTTCACAACTACTGCTTTTCTGAGGTTTTTTTGGGCTCTATTCTGAACTGCCTAATTTTCTTTAGATTGAGCAGAAGCCCTTTCTTTAACCTGAGCAGAAGGACCTTTTTCTACCTGAGGCTGTAATTCTTCCACATTTTTAAAATTTCTGTATTTACTTTTCCACAAAGGAGCAATGAAAGTTCTTGATTTTGGAGTAAAACCCAAAACAAAACTTTTAAAGGGAAAACATATTGTCTTTTTCTACAAAGAATCACTCATCTCTTTGATGGCATAGAACCAATATTTGTATCTTACACATYACTTGAGACTGTCTTGTTATATTTCTATAAATTCTGCTTTTATTCAGTATAAAATTGGCAAAAAACCTCTTCCATCTCGAATCCAAAAAAAAAAAAAACCAAACAAACAAACAAAAAAAAAAAACCCAAAAATGCTGTTTTAAAGATGTTAATATTTGTTTGCTTTGTTGCTTTGTAGCTTAAATTTGCATTTGTCATGACTTTCAGGTAGATCTGATTTTAGCTTSGTTGTATTGATTTGCTTATTCTAATGGTAAGATCAACTTTCCATGAAAGGGCAGCTTCTTAGACTTAGGCAAATCAATATAATTAAATTGATTTCAGTGTTATGATGATCTATACTGAGGATCTGGCTCAATTCATTACCTGGAACTTGTTTATTTTTAATAAAAAAATTATTTAGATTTTCCCTAGATTTCTAATTATGCAAAACATGTGATGCCAGTGCTGTCTARCCACTATATACTACAAACAGAAGAACAGATTTGTAATTTATCCGTATGCCTCCCTGAATCTTAGATCTATAAGATTAAATGCTTAAATGTTTCAGTCTCTACAGTGGCCTAACATTCAAGGAGCATTTACTCTGTTAAATCATTTAAGTGGCTTGAGGAGGTTAATGAAAACACAGAAGAGCCTCAAGCTTCCTAAATAGAAGCTGGAGGATGATTTTCAAAAGCTTAAAATTACAAGATCTTATATATTTCAAGAGGGCAGTGTAAAGATCCTTTAGCTGGGCTATTTCACAATAAATAAGAAAACAAGTATTATCACCCTGTTTTAGCAGTTTTGATTTGTTTATTAACAAAAAAAAATTCAGTAAATAGTGAGATTTTTGGGTTTTTTTTCTGGGTATGAATTAAATAAGATACACAGCATTAAATGTAACACACAGAGAAGTATGATTAAAAGAAAAATTCCCATCTTGCTTATTGTCATGGGTTAACAGAGCTTGGTTTTTAGTTGAAGAGGAAACCTTTTAGGTTTAGGCTTGCTTTGCTTTTCTCCTAATCCTATCTTCACAGGGGTGAAAAGGAGCAAATAATCTTAGGAGACACCCAAACCACTGCACTAAATTTGGAAAACAGAAACAGGCAAAACTGAAGCCACTACATGAAAGTGGTGTTTCCACCCAGTTCTGAACTAAAACCATCACACTTATGTAGGCCCATAACCAAGAATTATGACCACCACACTATTTTAGAAAGCTAATTAGGGAGGGTTTTCTTGTCTTCTGCTTGGTTTTAGAGAAAGTGTCTTGSAGCCAGYCTCTCTGCTGGAATCCCAGCTGTACTGCTACTCTGACTTTTCCKTGGAAAAATGTGAATCTCTGCCTTTTACAGTAAATTTATTCAAATGATCTCCCTGCTCTTCAGTAAACCTGAAGGTGTAAATTCATAAGCATAAAGAAGGAATAAAAATGCTGCAGTGATTTCTCATACAAACCAAATATGAGTTGCTGCCATGCCTACCAGCAAACGTGTTAATGTGAGGTTAGATACAGACAACCTGTGAACTTTCTGCTATAAAGACCAGACARACCCAAACAATGCTAAATAGCAGTGTTTTTTTACTCCTTTGAGAAATATTCTCATTCTTGGTATCTTTTGCTTCCAGCCTGAAAATGTCCTTTCATCATACTTATAYGCAATCTGAAATATTCATTGGCAGATGTCTGGACACCACAGTATTTCTTTTTTTAATCATGTTTTCACTTATRTAATGTATGGTTATAAAATGACCATCACCTATGTACCAAAAAAATGGAATAAATTCAAAAATTTCTTTGATATTGAGGAAATCATCTATCAAGAAACAGTAAGGAACCAGAATTTTTCTAAAGGGGTTTTTTGACTGYGCATTTAGTTTGGTTTTAGCTAACRCCTAATAATAAGATGATAGATTTTAAGGTTAGGATTAAATATTCTATTGTAAAATTACAGTAAAAAYGTTTTATTTCCTGCAAAATGATTTTGGAATCTCCCTGTTTCCATATATTTCATTAAACTTTTTTTTTTATATTGATCAACAGTTCAAGAAAATAAATTATTTATAAATATTTATAGGTCAAAGCACTGCTGATGTTATTACTTTTTCCAAAAATTACCATATATATATATATATATATATGTGTGTGTGTGTATATATATATATATATATATATATATATATATATATATATTCGTTAATTGAAAGTATTACTAAGTCATTGGAATATATCTTTAGTTTTTTTGATTGGGGTCTCCCAACTTTCCGATATGTTCTAACTAGACCAACTTGGTTTCTCTTTAATATTCTTTCCTCAGGTGAAGTTCCCTCATTTTGTAACCCTTACTAATGCTGCAGGCAGAAACTAAGCAGGCTTCTCACCWGTAACTACTTAAGTGAATATTCACCATTTCAGGCTCAGTCTGCATTCTGGATGAATGCTCAGATCTGCTTTTTTTATACTTGCTGATTACCCAGGCTGCCAATTACTACCTGCTTGGCATCCAGACTCACATCTCATATCTCACCCTTTGTGCGGATGTTGTATGTCATCACTTCACTCCAATAAACATCTGAGACCTCAGCTTCTCTCAATTCCCAGCAACTGTGTAAACAAAAACGCAAAGGATCATCTTGAAAGGAAGAAAAAAAATAAAGAGGGGAAATAAACCCTTTCACCTGTGAAACCTCAGTCTGTGCTGGTAGAAAGAAATAGGTTTAGCTTGGCTTGTATTCATTTCTTAACTTACATCCCAAAATTGTCATGCATAATTTGATCCAAATGGATCGCCTTGGTTTCAGGAGGGGAAACAGCTCAAGTAACAGAAAAGAGTGAATCACCTGTAAGTTATTGAGAAGTCAGATTGCCACTTGGGTCAAGGTTAGGGTAATTAGCTGGTAAGCCTGAACTGCGATTTGCCTGAGGAGAAACAAATTAATTTGGTTTCCACATTTTCAGCATGACCCTTGCTTCATTCTTCCTGGATCCAACGACCTCTTCTTTATGCATGACTGAAAAATATCTTTCCCACTGCTAAAATACTAATATTTCTTTCAAAGACAGTAGTGGGTATCAGCAGTCATGAATGTTTCTAATTTCTTGCCAGTCTGCCTCAGTTTTCACACTTTTTATCATTGACATTGCAGACTAAGTCAGYTGTAACTAGATTATGCATGCTTTTTATTTTCCAGTTACCCATAATTTTCTCAGTACATACAGAAATCTAAGTTATTTGCTGCAGCATATTGCCTGAGCTTTTGTAATACAAGCACATTTATGTGTGATTCTTTTCTCTTTCTCAACTTTTTTTTTCATATTATATTTTTAAATCTTAGATATGTTTTGTAGCTATATACATAAGTAAAAATTTCCTATTTAGGAACAAAATTGCCTCTGGTAAAGATAAGGGAATCTTTCCTCTGATCTCATTAGACACCTAGCAGTGTCTAGAATGATTGSAGCAAAGGATTAAGTTCAGTCTAAACAGTCAGTTCTACTTGGTGCACTAGGCTACCAGGAAAATTCAAATTTAGATTATTTCCATATGTGATTCTTTAGTCAGAATCTTCTTTGCATRTACATATGTGCATGTGTGTATATACAACCTTTAATATGTGAGGAAGCACTAAAAAAGAAGATTAAGATTGTACCTGCTCTGGTCTGGAGTTTGGAACAGATCCTTTCCAGACATTCATCCCAACCCAAATTATTCTGAACTTTTCAGGTAATAATGGATTCTTCTGACAGTTTCTGGCAACAATTTCTCTGCTAAYTTATGAATGTCCCTATTGGATAGAYCTTCATGCATTAGATATGGTAAAAAGACTCCTAAAGTATTTAAGGGTAGCATTCCTGTTAATAGAATAAAGATATTCTGCTATRTGTTCTGTGAACTCATATGCAAAGACAGCCTAAACTAATTCTAAGGGTCTCTTTGTGAAACTGGAGACTTTGCCTCACATGGTGTTTCTGCCAAAGGAGAGCAACTGTGGTATTAAAGAATAAATAGGTAATTTACAGCAACATGTGGGACTGACTGTCACTGCCCAGAGATGGGCCGTGGAGAACAAAAGCTTGAATAAAGCTGTCAAAATCATGTTGTCTATCTAAAGTGGATTAGCACAGAACTTGSGTGATACAGTTTTTGCCTACATTTAAAAGGGCAAAATAGAATTGACATTCACYAAAGGAAAAAATTTCTTAGGTCATRCTGAGTAGGACTGGTAGTCYATCAGATAAATTRAAAGAATTTGAAAAACCTGGCATCCAGCAGGTGTTGTTTTCCCCTATGAGGGATCACACTGGTGCATCATTACTACCACCTTGACTCCCAGCCCTTATACAATCACACAGGGTCCAGGAAAATATCCATAATGCACTTGGCAGRATTTACTTCCGTTTTCAAAAAAAGCAAATCCACAGAATACATTTGTTCATGTGGGACAAATGGTCGATTTGGGAGGAAAAATTATTTAGACCTTTTGTAGAGAAAGATATCTGTTTCCCTATTAATCAGGCAGTACCCTCAAGTCAAGTCTAACCTTTCCAGATCATGCCCTGTGGTTACCACTGAACTGGTTTTTTATTTGCACAGTTCACTTCATTAGGATATGATACWATGAGCTGCCTTGAACTTTTACAAAGCAAGGGGCTTGTGTATCAGCAAATCTCTGTCATTTTCAGCCCAGTATAAATGTATCTTGTTTCTGCTTGCTTTCTTTCAGTAAACAATCTGTCTTTTCCATTTCACATTTTCCTGCCAAAAAATATATCACAGTTGCTCAAATTAATGTTTAGRCAGAACTGCAGGGTGAATTCTTTCTTTCCCCTTGGGGAGAAAACCGTGAACGCACAAATACATATATGCACACGCTATCAGCAGCCTGAGGCTTAGCAGCAGCCAGTTTAGATTGCTTCAGGACAGAGTTTTTTGTAGATTATTATGCTATTTTTTTATTGGCGACTTATGATAAAACAATGTCTCTCTGACTCAATTTTTAATTTTTAAATYATTCACTAAAGGCCTGAAAAACTGCCCAGCTTATCTGGCTTTGAATAYTTTAATGTTGTCACTGAATTTGGAGAAAGCAATTCTGACTTTGAAAGAAAATCAAGAAAAGCTAGTATGCTTACATTGTGATWATTAAAGGAAATTTCATACACATTTAGATTCCATGCCAGACTGTTCAAAAACATTTCAGCTTATTGGCAACTTTGCATTAGGCTACATTTAGACCTCATCTATAAGAC
This sequence comes from Alauda arvensis, assembly GCA_902810485.1. Lineage (NCBI taxonomy): Eukaryota > Metazoa > Chordata > Aves > Passeriformes > Alaudidae > Alauda > Alauda arvensis. The sequence continues at coordinate 170,440 of CADDXX010000793.1, forward strand.
ATTCAATTTAAAATTCAGTACTTGATTTTAGGATAGGATGCGCTAGGACAACATGATCTTAGTGATGTTTATATGCCATACAAAGTACACCAGGCTCTTCAGAGATCAGGTTAAATATGCAACTTTATTCCAAAGGAATTTGGTGTCACAGACAATCTGTCTGGTACACAGATATCTTTCCTAAACCTTCTGGTTTTGATGAAGAGTTTAGGTTTTTTCCCTTAGCTTACCACAGGAGGTAAGGGCTGTGGGAGGGCCACACCAATGCAGCAAATGAATCATCATCCAGGGCTGATCATGACTGATACCATTATCAGCCTAATCAGCCTGCTCCAGGTGATYCTACTCGAGCAGGAGAGTCAGASCAGATGACCTCCARAGGTGCTTTCCAGCCTCAAGTRAGTGCTCCTGTTCTGCATGGCATGTAYTTGTCATGCAGATTTGGTCAATGTTTTAATTAAGGAAGTGGATGAAGTAATATTAGGTGAGTAGCAGGAAATTGTGCAGGACACCAAACTCAAAAGAAATGCAGGGCAAGTGAAAGCCAGGATTAGACTTGAGAAACTGAAGAAATAAGCTATCAACAAGTTAAATTTAAATGGATAATGTGCTAAACTTATATAAAAAAAAAAGACCCAGTTTAAAATTGGCAAATAACTGGCAAATAATTRACTTGAGAGCAGCCCTGTAGGAAAGTGATTGGCATATAGCAGGCATKGAGCTAGCTGTGAAAAACAAAATGGTATTTCTAATTATTAGTAGGAGTCTTGTTGAAACACAGAAAGCAACAGAGCTTTTCTATTAAATGTTAGTGCAGCTTAAGCCTAGTACTACCTGCTGTAAACTGCTATATATAAACTGGATAAACATAAAATGGAGAGAAAATGAAAGAATTATACTGATTTAATATATAAAGGTGAAGGTTAATCATGGGATATTAGAGTAGTAGTGTCTATGTCTTACGTAAGAAACTGAGTTTCAGAACCAAGACAAATTTAGATTAAGAATGTATATGGTYGCAAAATGGTACCACAATCTGGAAAAACATCTGATGGAATTTTGAGAATCTCTGTGATTAATCAATTTGGAGGCTTTTTTTCTGACTTTCAGCTTTTCCTCAGAGCTTAGATTATTGTTTCTTAGCAGTAGAATGAAAGAGTAGATTAGTAGGTTCTCGATAAAAGTACATTCTCAGTAATATTCACAAGTTTACTTTCTTTCCTGTACTTAAATAAAAAAACAAAATTATTTTCCTGTGAGTTTACATTTTGAAGATTTTAGCTTTATTTTTTGTTTCTTAAACAAGAGTACAAAATGAGTTTGAGAGAAAATATTGTCACTCATAGCAGGGCTCTCCTTCACTTAAGGATGGATGATTTGCAAAGAATATGTTTGTTTTTTGTTCAGTGACTAAAGACAGAGCAAACTGCATTTACATTACAAATAACTGAAAATTACTGATGACTTACAATTTTCAGTTTCTTCCCTCAATTATGTTCACTTAAAGGMGTATCAATTCTATGACCTTAATTCTGAATCATGAACAAAGATGTGTTTAAAKCCATCCAAATGGAAGGGCAAAACCTGTGAAAGCTATTTTCAAAAGATGAGTGAAAGAAACTTATACACATCTGTATTTTTACAGCACAAAAATGAATATTTACGTATCTGCCAGAGAGTTCTTTTAATGAAAGGTTTGTAAACTGYATGCAAATGAATGTTTCTATAGCAGATTCCTCCCTTTGTATTTTTAATCAAAATCTGCCCCAGTATAGGATTTTTTAAAAATGTACTTTAAAAAAGGCTRAAATTTGTCAAATAAAAAAAAAATTAAAAAGAAAGTGAGTTATAAGGATAATGATTGCAGTGGGTCAGAGTAGATTCCTGTGACACTGATGGATACAGAAACATTGCTGGAGATGTCAATACAGAGATAAACAAAATCTGATAAGGAGAMAGATTCTGCTGTCACCAGAGATAAAATGGTCTTCCATTTTGCATCTGCTTGCTGTGATTAACATCACCAGTGCAGCACCACTGATTCTCTCARATTAATTAATCTAGTGGGAAGACTCATAAAATACATTTGTTCAAAGTAACATCTGCTTTAGGTTACTTACTCTGTCCTCTGTTTAATTTCTCATAAATATCTTTTATTTCATTTTTTGTGAGCATTTGCCTAAGTTTACTTAGACAATAAAGATGTCATGTTCTTATATTTGTAGAGTGAAGGCCTTTYCCAGAGGACAGTTCTCTAATTATCTGCACTGTGTACCCTATTTGTTTTATAAAAATGTATTCARTGACAATATATTTCCTCAACTTAAGAATTCTTTTCTGCTCTTGATATGGCTAAGTAATGTTTGTGAATTGTTTATTTGATTCTTGCTTTTCCCTCCCTAATTGATGAATACATTTGTTCCCTAWTGAAATGTGTTCATTATTTGACTACATTGCAGATGGTTGAATAATATTAAGAAAGATCTACAATATTTTCTGCTTTTAACTTTTGATCATTGCTAACTCTCTTATCTCACCTAATTTGACATCCCATTTTACCCATCACTGATCCACACTAATTTCTCTTTCAATATGAATCACATAACCATTAAAAAAAGAAAAAAAGTAAAAGGACATGAAATGTTTTCCAGATCACAGCAGGCTTTTAAATTACAGCTCCCAGGGCTTTCTTTAGTGTGTCTAAATGGTCTGTTAGGAACCACAAAACTCCTCCAAAAGTATACCCACTGCCATTCCTGCCTCAGGTTCACCAGGAACAGCTTCTCCAGACCCCAGTGCACATGGTACCCTTGGCACCACTCCAGCAATGCTGGATCAGGTGGTCCTCAGAGAGTCTGGTAATTTTTGGCTATGTACATGTATGATGGGCCAGGAGAGAACCACAGTGTCTCCTGACCTTATTGTATGAAATTTTTTGAAGGATGTTTGTATCTTTTAGAGTATTTCAGCTGTAGCCAGAGCTTACTGGTGTTTGTAACTCATGATGTCCAAACAGAACCAGCACCTGGGYATGTAACTAAAAGCCCTTTACCACAAAAGTTTATATTTAAGAAAACAACAGATTTAACTGACTGTGACCTGAAAAATMMAACTTCAKCTCCYGTGTTGGCTTCCAGTGTTTTTTCTAAACTGTACAAAAGAGCCTGGTGATTTGTCAGTGTTCAATTCTTGCCTAGAGATTTTGGTTCAATAGGTAGGATGTGCAAATGAGCTTTCTTTCTCACTTCAGAGCTGTTCTCACATTCCACTTCATCTCTCTTGCATTGTGTGTTCCCTTTCTGTAATGTAGGAATAAAGCTTATGTCATTTTTTGCAATGAATTATTTGTATTTAAAATTTTAGATAATATACTGACYGTTCTGGAAAATACCATTGCTACWACAGCTTTGTTTTAAACTAGCACAATGGGACTCCAGATTTAATTGGGTTCTAGGCACTGCAAAAGAKATTGATAATAAATATTAATAATGAAACAAAAATATATTTGTTAGAAGATGGRGAAGTTGCAGGTTYGGAGCATATTGTATTCATAATGACAGAATGTGTTATATCTTATGTACTGCTYAACTTAAGTAGAATAGGTAAAACTCTTCTACTGTAAAACTATGCTTATAAAACTGAAGCAGCATAAAAAAATAATTTAACCTCAGCCAGTGAGAAAATCTTTTAAGTTCATGTTTTATCTCACTTCTGAAATTCAGTCTGAGTATTTTTAACAGTATGCCTTGACCTAGCTGTCTTTCAAGAAAGAGAGGAATATTTTAGTCAAACTTTAATTCCTTTACTTTGAAACAATAATAAAGCAGATTTAAACTGATGTCCTCTGGAAGCCAGGAGATTATTGCACTGTGATCCCCTTGTTCTAGCTGCCTTATTTGTACAGACTAATCTGTAACCAGAAAGCACACTATRTTCAATGTAGAAATTTCAGTTTCAAACTTTGCTGTGAGAGTGATGCAAGAGAAAGACACAAGTCAATGCACACTCATGTTATACTAAGGTGATATCTTGATGCAATAAATAGTATGAACTGCTGTTTCTGTCCTACAGGCTCTCTCTGAAAAGTATGATTATTGGGGCATTGTAAAGTAGAATTTGTGCCATAGACTTTTACATTTTAATAAATGTACATAGGTAAAATGGTACATTCATACATTTTCATTAGTCTCACTGATGTTCTTTGAAGGAAATAGGTCAGATTACAAAATAAACTATGTAGTTTCTTCTTGATTAAGAACTGTCTCAGAAGACTGAGCTCAAATTTTTCTTTTGTGTTCAAGTCATTCAAGCTCCCCCTTTYWGAAWTTTTTTTWAAWTTTWMYTTTTTTTAGTTCTCTACTGAAATTATAGCAACAAAATTTACAGYTCTGTGAAATCTTGACCCTATGGGCCACCCTCACTACTCTCCAGTGAAAAAGGAATTTCTGATGTCAAAGTATAGGGATRAAACAGTAACATAGTAATATCTCTCTTTTTCCTCTAAAATATTATACTTATTCCACTCTTAATGGGATATTCTTATCAATATCCTGTAATGTTCATGATCTTATTCAATATTCTGTATTTTTTATGTCTTRATTTGGTTTCATTTTAGGAATATTTGAGCATTCTATTGATCACAAAAGCTTGAATAAGAAGAGACATAAACCTTCCTTTCAAAATTCCTGTCTCCAGTCTACCAGTGAGAGGAGCATGACAGTCTGCGTTATTGTTTTCTCTCCAATATTTAAACTGGTCTTCTCCCATTTTTACCCCTTATTAATGCATTGTCTTTCATTGATGGAGTATAGATTTTGAAGAATTTGGGAGTCAGTCCAATTGCCTTTGCTAAATGGTCGAGCAAGATTTCTTCACTCTCAGGTGAAAACAGCATCATGGATTTGCTCAGCTTCCTCAAAGTCAAGACAAAAAAAGGGTATACATTTCTTGGAGAGGATTCAGGAATTTCTATTAGTCATCTGTAAGAGTATTGCACCCAGTGTGGATAAAGATCAAATAACCAATTTTACTAAGTAAGGAAATCCTGGAATTTCACCAGTGGACCTTGAAAGAAGAATAGAGATGAATCAGTCTTCACAAACTAATATCTTGATTTGAGTTCCTTTCACCCAGTGCACAGCTGTGTAAGATTCCAGGATAAAGAAGACTAATGAGAATAGCTTTTGGAGCAGCTTGAAGAAAACACCATTACTCTAATGCATTATACCATGTGAGTCTTCTAACTTGGCCATTTTAAGGACTGGAAAATTAAGTCAATACACTGAATCCTGCTTTTTTAAATTGTTCCTGGTATTTCAATTTCCTCTATGTTTAATTATTTATTGAATTTTCTTTTGGTCAATCTTTTTTGGCTAGGGACTGTCTGTCACCACTGTACTGGCTCTAAGCATTTTCAGTCTATACTGGTGGGATGCATGTTTGCTTTTTTTAAAGGCTCCTCAGTTTCAAAAGAATTCAATGTAACTCTTAYAGAGTTTCAGAAAAACTGCAAGAAAAATTGTCAGACTTGGATTCTGAAATCTTTTGAATCAGCAAGGTGAAATGGAAATCAARGACAGTAGCTCAGCCAGTAGAGGGAACTCTTACACAGTAAAAAGGCAGGCAGAAATATAAAATAGTACCTTCAGGACGTAAATATGCATGAATGCGTACGYTGCAACAATCTAACAGTAGTTTTTGGCTTCTGCTTCTTGTACATAGCACATTGAGCTTTGTATTTTTATCCAACTGCAATTTATTGCAGTGAAGGTATTAACTATGCTAAATACAAGACTGGAACAGTTCAAAAGTAATTTTGTAAAACAGTGGATGTTTAGGAGGAATATGGAACACATATTCTGATTACTCTTTTTTATTAAAACCTCCAATTTGTCTTTCAGAGTAACAAAACAACTTTCCCATTTCCTGAAACATTTCAGTTAGATAATTTTTTCACTGAATGCAATTGTTTCCCTTAGAAATTTTCCATGCTGTCACTGTGTGGTGTGACTTAATTCAAGTGTTTTGCTCCCTATGCACAAAACAAATATTGCTGACTAAAGCAACTATCCTCATGTTGGMCTCATGGGCTAGATTTACAGCAGTTTTTTACACCTTCCTCACACAGAGACTTTTAGATTTCTATAAGTGGGTTTAAGCATTAGGTATTTCAAAAAATGCWTTCAGCAAACACTAAAGATTCGTCCCCATGTCCCTGTTATGTYTTGTCTAGATCCACAGTTTGATCACAACTATCCACTTTTTTTATAACTCTAATAATTCATTTGCTGAGCCTTTGCTAATCAACTGAGTGATGRCTGTTTACCATTGTCTAATCAACCCATTGCTTCACAACTCATTCACCGAGAGTTTGCAAGAACACTTACTTTTCATTGAATAAAATATCTCTTTCTCTTTATATTTGATATTGATGTCAGCCTTCTATGGAAGGCAGCTAGTAAAGGATGAGCCCTTATAATCAGGCATATTGCCATTTTTAGTCCTGCAACCCACTCCTGTCTGGCAAACCAAATGTAGTGTTTCCATTTTCTTTCTCACAGTACTTCATAGGATTTCTGGCTGTTAGGAGCATTGCATCATTGCTGACCTTCTACAGAAGATTATTCTCATTCTTTTCATACCCTAACCAAGTATTTTGCTAAGTTTTACCTCTAATTTTTCCTTTCTCCCTAGTTTTGGTRTGTTCTGTACATTTTGTGACAGGAAGTCATGGCCTGTTTGCTGATAATTATGAATGTATGTCAAAGCTTTTTTTGAGTCCTTTGTGGTGTCCTTCTTCCATCTATGGCAGCAGAACAAGAGCAGTACACAGTAGGCTGGATCATGTTTTCTCAATGCTGTAACTTCAGGGACACCTGAATATCTCTGAGGACATATATTCATCCAGTGTTCAGTGAACATATACTTTTTCTTAGCACTTCCTCATTTCCTAAAGAAAGGCAGTATGTTCCCATACCAACCGGTTGTGATGGACGTTTTGACATGTAAATAAGTGATCTTTTTTTTCAATTCTGCTCATGTCGCTCAATCACTAAGGCTGCTAATTATCTTTTTCAATGTTTCCATGGAGTTCAAAATGCTCTTTTCATCAAAGGAAGCTGAAAACCCAGCATTTAGGCCTGTCCTTACTTACAATGCATTTTGTTATTTTAGAAGCTATTTTGTATGGAACCCTCTCTGATTTGTGTTTTCTCACCTGGAACATTTTATAACACATTTCCCAACTCTATTTGTTAATACCTCACACMTTTTGGTCCCATAGGGGTAGAGGTACCATAAATGACATCTGATCTGCTGCTTGTAGTATCAAGAGAAACATCCCAACCCAGGCAGAATTGTGATCCCATTTGCTCAGTGCTGCATCCACRCTCATCATCTCTTCCAAACAGGTAGTGCCCATTAGCCTGCTAGAAGTTGCTGTGTAATTTCCAAACTTGAGCTAGGCATCATTTAGGATTACCATATGGACATGCCAGGTCTGACATCTGCTAGTCCAGGCATCCATGTTGACACAYACATCATTCTATTGTCAGTTAAAGTATGTTTAAAACAAAACTTGAATAATTGTAGTAGAGATCATCATACTTAACTCGGCATTGAGGGAGAGAGTRTAAAAAAATGGCTAAATATAATGTTTGTATGTTAATCATAAAGATCCATTCTTTTGACCTTTACATAAAGACCCAGAAAGCAAATATCACTGAAGGCAGTCCGGCAAAGCCAGTTCTATCCTTCATGTGACAGGGTTCTTTGTGGTCCTCACAGTGAATCTTTGGAAGCTGGTTAAAGGGAAATGAAAGGAAAATTATATCAAAAGTAGCACAGTGGGAAAGAGCCGGAAAATAATGGAAATCACACCACATTCCCCCAGCAGCCCCCCTCTAGTGTATCAGATCAAAGTCTTCCTATTTTAGAACCAAAGCTTCTTTATATTAAAGACCAAGAAAGTATGTTTAGATAACATTAAGAGACTGACTTAAACCATAAAAGTCAGGAAATTCAGAATTAAGGCTGACACTCAGTTCTTAAATCACAGAGAGGAGAAAGGCRGGGTGGGGATGGGAAGGTGAACTCAGGCATAGAAGCGTAAAGTGAGGAGGGAAAGTGAGACCTGTCTTGGCATCTTTCTACCTGTTTAACTGGAAAACTGAAGATGGAGTTTTTAGGGGATTACTAACAGCCATTCTGCCACTGCTTTCCCTTTTATTTTTTTTTTCTGACAGATATGCTAAGTAAATCAATAAATAAAATATACATGGTCATCTTAGATCAGCTATGCTYTCTGTAGCTATCCTACACAGCCAGAAAAAGAAAAGGTGTTACGATTAGTCAGCTATTTTTTTTTTTTTTTTATTTTGAGATTCATGCTGCTCTTAGCCCCACTGGTATTTATAACTACCCTGTTCTGAAAGCTAGCTTTATGCCTTATTTCCGTTTTTTTTTTTTTTTTTTAATTTAATTGAAACCCCAGTTATCTTTCTAGATTTGCTATGCAGTTTCAATAGGATACGGTTTTTCTCTTCTTAAATTTTTTTTTAACAATTTGTTCTTTAAAAAGCTGATTATTTAYACCCAGAATGTATCTGAAGTGATCCTTCTATATAGACACATACACACTGTATAAACACAGTATGCATGGCTGGGGTTATTCACAACAAACCAATAGAAAATAACACAAATGGCACAGTGTGTATTCTGCATGAGCAAAATTTTATTATTTTACATCATTAATACAGAGTCATCCATTTTAATTTTAAATATACATTAATGTGTGCTTGACAAGAAACAYTTAACCTATGTGTAAGACTAAAAGTGACAATTGCAAAAATTCTGTTGTTAGAACTTATTTGCCTTGTGGTTTAGTTTCTATTCAAGAGTTTCATATAATTACTCCTGGTGTGCTAGTGTTATGTGCTGGTGTTATATACAATTCCCCAMAATGCCTCTTCTATCTATTAAAATTAGAAAGAGCAATTACAATTAGATTGTAATAASTTTAAATATTAAAACACTGAAGTACTTTTTCAGTATACATGTTTATTATAAACTATTAAAAATAAAAATAGAAATACATCTTCCTCCTATTTGATAAAATTAAATGAAAAATACTGAAATATAAAATGGAAAAATAATTTGAAAGCTACATATCTTATTTTTCCATTCAGTCTTCATAATTATAAGAAACATTAAATAAAATATGATGGGACACACCACTCATTGCATTCTATTTTGGTTTACTGGAACAGGAGCTGAGYGTTGCTAGGCAGTCTCACAGGGAAATTCAGCTACTATAAGTGCTGACTTATTCAGAAAGTACTGAACAATCCAAGAATTGTTCATCTATATTTTGAAATGAAATGTWCATTGTTGTATTTGATCTTCACATTGTTCACAGTGAATTAGCACTGGGATTGTYTTGGGAAGAAGTTAGTGCATCTGGACAATAATCAGAAAAAAACTGTAATCATGTCCAAGTAGGAAAAGCATGAACATATCTGTCCAGGAAACCTAATTTAAGACAAAATATATCTAAGCAGGGTAAAAATACAGAACACATGAGCAGAGCATGACTGTGTGGAAAGGATGATATTTTCACAGTACATCAATATCTGAGGTATATATATAAACATTTTCACTTTTTCAATTCAGAGAAAGAAATTGATATTGACAATATTTACAAACTGTATTACTTTAATGCTTTTCTGTTGGTYTTCTCATCAGATTTGTAATGYCATCATTTGAATTAAAAAGAATAACTAGGTTGCATTTCAAAGAAAAACATTGTTTAAAGCATGAAGAAATAATAAAATCATTCTTATTTCCATTTAAATATGTAAAAATGAAATGTGCCTTCAATTTCTAAAACTCCCCTTGATTTTTCTTTTGACGTTTTTCTGCTCAATTAAGGAAGTATAACTTTCCTTTTTTATGGAATACAGATTTCACTTCCAGTGTGTAGCAGTGAAACAAAAATATATGAAAAGCTTCTGGCTAGTTGTGCATGGAAAAAGTAACATTTTACTTCACACAAAACTGTAGCAAGTTTACCAGTGGTTCTTATCAAGTTTTTTTGTTCAGCTTCCACTCCATCCAATAAAAACATTCTGTGTATGAAAATTTGATTATATAATGCAATTTAGAGGTCTGATTGTCTTTATAGGTTTCAGTTCCTATAAAGATCTAAATACAAAAATATTTGAAAAACATCATTATTTTTACTGGCAACCATCAATAAATAGACTTACATGTTTATAATATGATACTGCACAAGTGGTACAAACACCAGCTTTCAATCTACTGAATATTAGGAAAGCTTTCATGCAGTTACATAAAAAATTAATTATATTTATCAAATTGTTTTTTTAAATTTCTATCCACATGATTTTTTCCATTGGAGGGTATTAAAGGACTTGGTAWATTAATTAAACTACATGATGTATGCTATATATTTCACATTAAGTATCTTATCTTCTTTGCAAGGATATATACTTAAGTGTAAAGAAATAATAAGTGCACTAATATGATATAAGGAAGTGTCATAYAGGCTTATGTGAAGACAGAGCTACATAAACTGGTTAGGATGCCAAAATCAGATACTACCTGTAATACCAATCTATTTTAGCAGCATGACTGCTGACTGGGGCTTTTGTGGGATTTTTTTTTGGTGGGTTTTGTTGTTTGTATTTATAGATATTTTTAATTTTTTTTTATTACATTTTAAATGGGCTAGGTCTGATACAGTTCTACATTGTGTCAGGCAGACAAAACATAAGAGATATTTTGGAGCCAGGGCAGAATCCAATTTCTGTTTYTTTTGGACAGAATGGCATATAGACAGAAGCAGATGTGCACTAGCAGATAGGCATATACAAAACTAAACATATTAGTACCATAATGATACTGGCTCCTCCAAATGATATCTGACTGCCATTGTTTAATGCTACCATAGTAAACTTGGACATTGAAGAGCAGGTAAATACACAAATCAAAGACATTTTTGGCATAATCTGACAACTCTATTTATACTAGTTTATTCTTATTAAAAGTGAAATCTAGTCTTACATTATTAAAAAAAAAAGTTATTCAAGTGGCCATTGTTTTATCTTTGTTATATTTCACTTTAAARTGTATATCTTGTACTTAAATTCTGRTGCCTGTCYAGCTGCTACTGTTATCATTTTGGAATCTGCAGTTTAAAGTTTTTCAGAGTAATATTTTTACCCTTGTTTAAATAGGTCAAAGATGTCCATCCTACATATGAGAAACTTCAATGCTTAATTCCAGTTTCAGATAATTCATAATGCAAAAATGTAAAGTTCTTAAGATAAAGGTTATTGTGGAAATGCTGARAAACTTTTATCTGATGCTGAAAAGAAGGATTCTGTAATCAGAATTAGGTTAACTTTGCTCTATCCTTTCTTATTATGATTGGCTTCCTCAAGACAATAAAGTGAAGCTACCAACATACATGCAATTGATCTTCACTGCTTTAATGTAATTASCTCTTAATTCTCTCACTAGGTCATCTGGATTTGTTTAACTTTTTAAAGTGATTCAAGGAGATGCCTTTATTATTACTGCATGCAGTTTAATGCATGCTCCATAAGATCTCAGCAGTGAACACCTACAGAAAGTTCCCCTCTCTGCCTTTTCTCTGTGTCTGTACTCAATTTCCATGTTTCCAACAACCAAGCATGCAGCCTCAACAGACTTCCAAAGCAGGAACAATCACTGCTCTACTAYAGCTTCCATACATCCTTGACTTAACATTTGGCTGATTTACATGAAGCATACTTTTTTTTTTGTCTCTTCTTCAGTGTCTTCCTATATAAAATTGATAATATCTTTCTGATAAATACTCGGATTTATATCTTTGTAATAGATTTGATCCCATATGGMTTAGCAATACCCTTCTTCACACAAGCTTCTATTATAAATGAAGGATCAAGAGACCGAGTGAGCACATTACTAAACAAATCTGTTTTGACTAAAAAACCTGTCCAATATTTGGTAACATCATATATAGTGTATATAATGTAGTTCTGCATAACAGCAGTCAACATGTAGAGAGCCTCCTTTTTTTTAGCTGGGTTTTGTTGTCTGCTTATTGACCCTGCAAATTAAAAATACATTCTAATATCAAACTAGCTGTGTTTTCCCTGGAGTTAAGATTTTGAATACTTGCAAGTATTACCTCTTGTAAGCAGATGTTGTCTATTAATAGAGTAAGAAAAGACACTGTTGTTATTTGGACTAGAACAGGACTAAGATATACTAGTGCATGCATTCATTGAAAAAACAGAAAGAGGATAAAAACCCCCAAAAAATCAAAATAGAAGATTTCAGAGAAAAATGGTCTCAAATATTTAATCAGAACAAAAGAAGGCTACAATAATACAGTAATCATACACTTTTATTGAACCTCTTTCTCCTGTGAATATCAGGACAGGGCAGCTAAAATACATCAAGTGACAAAGCAGCCTAATTATGAATCTAGAGTTGAAAGTAGGAGGCTCTGGGGGACCACAAGATGTGCTCCACATGTGCAGCAGAGCTTTCTTGAACTCACACACTCCACAATGTTGCCCTTCCAATGTCATACCTGATGAAATGTCATGCACCTTCCCAAAGCCATATTTAAGAGAAGTTCATAAAACTGGCACTTCTTTTCATGAGAACAAATTTTTTTTACCCTGGTATTTTTTTCACACACAAAAAAAAAAAGAGTTTTTTCTTGCAATTTCCTGATGAAATCTACCCATAGATAGAGTGAAAAAAAATCTGTCTTCTATTAATATCAAAGCACTAAGTTTTAGCCGCCTTTTATTTCTGTGGTGTGATTTTCAGATATATATGATTCTCAGAATTTCCCAAGGACTTAAGAATTATCATGGATCAATCTTGTGCCTTCTCATATATCCAGCAGGGACCAAGAACACATGCTTCAGCAGAACACCACAAATGTTAGCTGTTAGTTTTGATTACATCTAGRCATATTCTACAATGTTCATYAGGTTAATTCTGATAACTGAATACCATTAATATCTGTGCAAGCATTCAATCCAGTATAAGCCAATAACAAATATGTCATATGTAATTTCCTGGGATGATGTAACGAAACAAACTCTCATTTTGAGTGAAAAATATTTCTTTTAGAGGCCTTGAATTTTACTATTTCTAATTTTAGTGTGCCCTGTTGTTCCTGTATCACAAGCTACTGACTTCAGCAGCACCTGAAACAGCTCTGTAAACTGTATGCCTACTTTTGCATACAGTTCAAATAGTAAACTTGGGATTTATTTGAAATTATAGTAAGAGAACTATAGAAGTTTGCATGCCTTTTTTTTAAAAAAAGTCTTTTCCATTTTGAATGCGATAATAATTATTCTAAAAAAGTCTATGTTGGCACATATCACCTCATATCACAAGGAAACACCATCTTTAGTTTGAASAGCTTGGTATAAAAACCCCAGGAAAATAAACCCATATGATACTAGAAAGCTAGAAAATAATGGATCAGAAAATGAAACCTAAATCACCTGGACTAATTCAAGTTTTGTGCTTATAGCTGTGGTGCTGAACTGGACCAAAATGCTACCACTTCCCATAGGAATCAYATTCTCATGTGTGAATTCTTAATAGCAACCATTGTCATGCAAGTTCAGAACCACTTCAAAGAGGTCTGGTTTAGTAATGAGCCCTCTGGTAGTTACAGTAACAAAGAGGTCACATACTGAACACTAGAATAACTACAGCAAATGAATCTATTAAAATAGATATATTTTATGAAGGGTGTTATTAAGAGRTAAAATGAAGAAAAAAGTAAAATAGAAGTATAAGGAAAGATTGTAAAACTACATTAGGAGCATAAAAACCAGAGCCAATATTATACAAATGTTGTAAGGGGTGATTTTCAGCAATTTCAGAGCATTTCCAATTAAAATTTTACTGGAAAGAAAATCCTGTGCATTAATTAGTTCTTCTAAAAGAAAGATAATCTCCAATAATTAAAGGGTTAGAATTAATCCTTTTTAAAGGCAGAACATCTACCTTGTTCACATTAAATTACTCTTCTGAACATTTTTAAAAGGAAAAAAATTGTTCAATGGCTACATGTTCTGTTGAAAATCATCAAATGAAGGAATTTATAAATTCAATTTTCTCTGCAATGACTTGAAATMTGCTATATCAGATTATCTTTATTATTAGCTCTGATAACATACAGAGTAAACAGCCTGTAGTTATGCTCATGGCTACTGTAAAATTGCTRTGCTGTTGTGTTGGCATTTATAAATATCAGTTTTCAAGCATTTCTRTAATGTCACTATATAGAATGGCCTACAGGAGATGCAATCTGTGTTTTAGATCAACTTCACAGGAGGTTAATAAACTTTTTCAGTAAGTCTTTGGCCTTCAGTTTTCAGATGCCACCCTTGCAATACTGTGAACTTGCCTCAGTGTGAAATGCAGGAAATAAAACGGAAATTGTGGAAAACTCTGAGTTGCACACTTAATTATTTTATCTGGTATGATTTCAGCATTGCATTTATGTCTTCCAGTTCCCTGTCATACTGGAACTCCTAAGTCAGATGCTAGGTTTAAAGATACAAAAATTTGGAAATATGACTGTTACAAGCATGTGTGCTCTCTGGTGAAAAATAATTAGAATAAATTCACTTGAACAGTAAAATACCAGATCATGCCTTGAAATTAATTAGAAAGATGATGAGCTGCCTAATTGCTGGACACAGGTTCTGTATTTTATTTGCAGATTTTCTCAAATCAGTGAAAGAGCTAGCAGAGAGCAAGCAAACACATGCATCAGCAAATTAGATTTTGTAAAAAACCTGTAAGRATGAACACTAGCATTGGGAGGGTAGATAATGCTGAGAATGATCACACACCCCTTCCAGACAGGAAACAGATGTTTCTTGTCAAAAAATAATTGTCATTATTAGATTCTAAAATTACTGTATCAATAGAAGATTTGGTGACATAATAGCTTTAAAAGRATAGCAAGGGTCAGATATTTGAAATTTAGGATGGAATATATTATGCCTCTATATTGAAGAAGACTATTGATTTGTGCTAACAAGCTGCAGCGGGTTTTTTTATTGTGGGGTTTTTTCTTTTAGATTTTGGAGCATCTAAATTAAATCTCATTATCTAATTAATCAAATCTCTATGTGATAATGGCCACAGTTTTTTCTTCAAGCTGAAGACATGCTTAACTAGACTTTGGATTGGGTGCTGTTGTGGTTCTTATTACATTGGATTTCGATGAGGTAACGAACAGGTCAACAAGCAAACTTGGCCCATCCCTCTATATGCATCTTACTTCAGAACACATCCCACTGATTTCATTTGAATTCCTCATGGGCTATACTATACTACTAT
This sequence comes from Alauda arvensis, assembly GCA_902810485.1. Lineage (NCBI taxonomy): Eukaryota > Metazoa > Chordata > Aves > Passeriformes > Alaudidae > Alauda > Alauda arvensis. The sequence continues at coordinate 185,857 of CADDXX010000793.1, forward strand.
AGTAGTCCAGTCTGAATGTGCATCAATTAGGAAGATAAAATCCTGGTCCCTCAAACCCTCCTTGCATATGTTATACATTCATTACATAATCTTTCAGCATATTACCTGTGCTCATAGGCAAACTCTAAACAGTCCCACTRGAAAGCAGAAGTATCTTGGGTAAACTAGTCTCTTATTCTTTGCCTTCTGAAAATTAAACCAGCAAAGTGTGCGTGAAAGCTGCTTAATTCAAGCATCAAATAGCAGGTCCTGCATTTAAATCATGGCTTGTTACTTCATCTTTCTTTCTCATTTCTGCATCCTTTCCTGCTAGACATTAATCTCCCCCTCTTTAATATAGAATACTGAAGGAAGGGGCACCAATTAAGACTCTGTTATCTCAGTAAAGACATGCAATTTCTCCACTAATTGAATTAAAGATTGTGGAGGGCAGCCATTTGCCTTTAATCCAAATTTGTTTCTGTAATTAATAAAACATGTCTCTRATGCTGAAAAGTTACAATCATAAACTTAACTAATCTTTGACCTCAAGGAAAGATCCTTTTTTCTAACACATGGACAAATGTATTTTTATATATTCAGTAATATCAGCAGCTGTGGGCTTGGGGACTTGCTTATGTATAAGACAATATTTTATTAAAAAGAAGATTACACTAGATGGTAGTATAAACCCTCATAAATGGATAACTTTCTCACAGAGAGAAACAGCAAATGTAATGCCTAAAGGACACCACTGGATAAATAATGTAGCATATAAAAACTGAACYKATGCCTYRATACMAACTTTACACTGTATTTGKATGCTGGCACATATGAAGAATTTGAGGGTATAGTTTYCTTTTATGTTACAGCTATATAAGAATGCAAATAAAAATATTCCTTTTTTAATTTTTGTTTTACTTTTCCTATGCATTTTGTTACAAAACTAGAATCGCAACTGAGCATGGGCTCCAGCATCCCAACCCTCCTACACATTTTTAGTTGCCCATATGGAGGTGTCAGATATAATCTAAAATATGGGATTAGTATCCGGGTTCACAGTTATTACTCTTGTGGCAAGCATTTGACAGAAAAGACAGCACACGTCATTGTGTACCAGTGTGTTATTGTCACAGGAGGTGCAGAAAACAGTATGTTTATKCAGCTTCCAAAGTGATATTTTAATTGTGGGACAGAATCACCAGCAGTGTTTAAGGAATAAAATAGTGTCCAACTTAGTCAGCTATCCTGTTTTCTTATCATTTAACCAATTTTAAAATCTATTTCCAGAGATCTAAAACATTTCCCAACAAACCTGTAGAGAAACATGATGCAGTCTTTGTCAGAAACAGTCATTTGCAAAATATCTCTTTTCAGTTTTCATTTGTGTTAACTCCAAGTTAACAAGATTCTTAATTTTATGCCCAAGAGTCTTAACTTTAATATGTCAATTTGATKATTTAGATTTAASACAGAGTAYGAAAGATTATAACTCAATTTTATGMAAACATTGGAATGTAGATTACATAATGCACACTTATTTCAGTGGGTACTGCATGGAACTTCAAGTGATGGATTTTTACCCAGAATATTTTAGAAATACCAATTCATTTTATATTTAATTAAATGAGCAAAACATATTTAAAAATAAGTTGAAGACTCCAAATGAAAACTCTACAGATTAGCACTGAATGTTCATACTCTAAATTTTCTTCATGAATATTCAATTAAATGGCACAAACTCCACAAGCTCRGTTTTCTTGCTTTACAAAGGTCTCTAAAAATAAAAGACCTAATTTGCTAAAACAACAGTTAGWGGTTTATGCTGGAATAATATTAAAGATTCCAAGAGTATTACACTGGTATTTTATTGGGGTAAAGTCATGGTGATTTAGGCCTGAAAATTCTTAAAGCCCATTGAATTTTTTTCACTAAGCAAAAGGTCTAAAATCAGAAGAAATAACTTCAATGTATTATCACAAGTCATGCAGAGAAACACACTCAAGCCCTGACAGCTTGCTATGTAGTACACCACTGTTTTTCATGAAGGAATATAGGATGTAACTAGCACTGCAATTAATGAAAATACAATGTCTAGCATTTGTAGTATAAAAAAGTTCATTCAAAGAAAGGAATTCAGAAATAGAAACTAAAGGGAAAAAAAAAAGAAAAAAAAAAAGGAAAAAAAAATTGACCCACAAAATAGAGTTACTGGAAAACAGGGGTTTAATTTCTTTAGCCAGTATAAATCAGTACAGCTTCCCTGGCACAGACAGACAACTGCCAGTAAACCCAAGAGTTGGGAAAAAAGACAAAAAGGTTATTATGGAGGAAATKAAAGGATTAGAACATCAGAAGATTCAGAAACATCCTTTGTTWTATTGCATATACATCTGTGCTTCTTAATTATATGGGTGTGCATTTGAAACCAGATGTAAAGATTCAATATTTYTTTACATTTTTAGTATTTGGATAAYTTAAAAACACATGGTCCAAGTGGAGAACTATCACTGTTTTTAAAAATGTGGAAAATTCTTGAAGGACATACTTTCTTCTCAGAAAAAGGCAAAGTGAAAAAAAAGCGCTGTAACAGATAGCCATCTCTGCACCCCCAAAATAAATAAATCAAAACATAATCATAGGCTGGCAGGAACAGCACTGTCATATCACTTCCAACTGTTGCATACTTGATCTGAATTCTGGTCAGGAAGCCACAGTAGGTTACTTTTCTGGCAGAATATGCCCATTATGTGTCTCAATGTTTAACAGGAAACTACGATAAGCATCAATGACCAGAGAGTTGACGAGAGCATGAAATAAAGGGTTTCCTACTGTGAAATGTTTACCATTCTCATTGCAGGGAAGACAAGTTGGATAAAACAGGCAAGCCACTATTATGTGATTAATCAATATAATATCAGATTACATCYACTCATTCTGGAACCAATTTTTATTTCTTTCTCAGATGCAATAAATCACAGAATATCCTGAATTGGAAGGGACTCGCTTCACTCCTCAAACAGGGCACCAATCAACAGTGGCACCACAACTGAGGCCCTGCCTCAGTCACTCAGCATCTGAAAGACTCTCTATAAAAACTCCCCTGACTAATAGTAGGCTCAAGACACCTTCACAGAAGGCAGGTACATGACCCAGCAGTTTATTATCTTACATAAAAGCTCCCATATTGTCTCTCTATTGGAGCCCAACAGCAGCATCACCAACCTGCACCAACTCCTCCATYTTCCCCCTTGTGTTGCCCATCCCACTCTTGTGTAACACAGCTCCTTATTGGACACAGCTGCAACTTAACAAGGGTAAGGCTGTTCCTACTCTATTGTGATTAGACACAGCTGCAGCTCRTYRAGAGTAAGCCTGCTCACAACACCATCCCACATGCAWGGATCACTGAAGTCCAACTTCTGGCACTGCCCAAGACAGCCCAAGGAACCACACCATRTGCTGAGTTCATTGTCTAAATGTTTCCTGAACTCAGACARTCTTGACCACTTCCCTGSGGAGCCTGYTCCAGTGCYCAACCAGTCTCTKGCTGAASAGCCTTTTCCTAATTCCAGCCTAAACATCCRCTGGCACAGCTTCAGGCCACTCTGTTGGATCACTGGAGAGGTGAGGACAAGCACTCATCCCCCCATGAGGAAGTATAACTGCAGTAGGCTTTCTCCTCACTCTCCTCCAGACTGAGCAGACCAAGTGACCTCAGCACTCCTTGTATAACTTGCTCTCTAGGCCCTTCACCACCTTCACCATGTACCAATCACCTTCTTTGGATGTTTTCTCGCAGGTTTACATCTTACATTGCATTGCCCAGAACTGCACGCAGGACTCAAGGGGAGGCTGCAGAGCAGAGTGGGACAATCTCCTCCCTTGCCAGCTGGCAGTGCTGTGTGTGGTGCCCCCCAGGACACAGTTGGCCCTCCTGGCTGCCAGGATACTGCAGACTCATGCTCAACTTGCCATCAACCAGGACCCCCAGGTCCCTTTTCAAAGCTTTGCTCTCCAGCCTCTCATTCCCAGCCTGTCCACACATCCAGGGTTCCCCGTCCCAGGTGCAGAATCTGACACTTGTCTTTGTTAAGCTTCTTACAGATGGTGATTGCCCAGACCTTTGATTTGTCCAGGTCTCTCTGCCTTCAAAGAGTCAACAACTTCTCCAAATTTACTAAGATCTGTAAACTTAGTAACACTTCAAGTACTGCATCCAGTTTGTTAAATGAAGGCATTGAAGAGAACTAGCCCTGAGATGGAGCTCTGCATATCCCCACTAGTGACAAGTTCCAGCCTGATGTAATCCCATTTATTTTAACACTTTGTGCCAGTTGGTCACTGATTACATTATATACTTATCCAGGGAAAGCCTGTTTTCTCGAGTATGTGCATCTAATATAGGTAACAAATCAAAAATAAATAAGAAGCCTCTCAGTCTGACTGCAGTGTCCCATGCATTTCTTAAGTGGTCTATTTCCAGTTATTACACTKATACTTAAATCTCTCATTTAATTAGAAATCATTATTCTTCATTTTCATGTAAACATGTATGCAGAKATGTTAATTTTCAGTATTCTTTCTTCTCTGAAATTACTGAAGTACATTTGGCATGACAGCCTTGTASTGTCTGTGTGTTGGTGGTACCAGCAATAACAACATTTATGAATATAGATAATTCTGTTCTCTACATCTTCAGGATTTATATGTGTGCTTGTTAGGAAGTAATTGCAGACCTTGCACAGGTTTTATTGTGCTCTTATTTACTCGCACACAAACTATCGCTATTGAAACATTTGCTGTTCTTTTTTTTTCTGTTCAATTCTTTTCTGAAAATACCTACAAGTTTTATCTGTCTTATCTGTGCTTATCCCAGGAACAACGCAGARACTGAGAGCAACTGCSACCCAGCTGGTCTTCAAYGTCCTCATGAGGGGAAGTGGAGGGACAAGGAAGATCTCTTTGCTCTGACCCCTGACAMARCTAGAKGAAATGGCATTAAGSTGAGTCATGGGAARTTGAGGTTGGRYATCARGAAAAAGTGTTTCACCCAGAGRGTGGCYGAGCAYTAGAATGGGCTCCCCAGGGAAGTGGCCACARCACCAAMMCTGACAGAGTTCAAGAAGAATTTGGACAATTCTCTCAGGCYCATGGTGTGACTCTTGGCCTGTCCTGCACAGGGACAGAATTTGGACTCARTGATCCTGATGSGTCCCTTCCARCTCAGCCTATGATTCTATGATTCTACATGCCATGTCCAGTGTTACATCACTCTTTCTAGCCCTTGGCTTCACCATGCTTTGAGTAGTATTGATGCAGATATAAAAAAAAGATGTAAAATATCCCCATTCAGTCTGTAGACAAGCAGTTAAATTCTTTTCTCAGTGAGAGATGGGGGTTCAAAGACTTTTGGGCTATGGAAAAAAATATCAAAACAAGAATCCTGTTTGCAGAGAGAATATTTTATCCAATATATGAAATTCATAAATTACGAGGCTATAGTTGTGATGCACTGTACTGGATTCAGAATATAAATCTTCAGAACAGTTATAAGTATATTAAACAGGTTGAAGTTAATCTCATGGTGACAATAAACAACACTGTTAAAGCAGAAGATTTATTCCTGCATAGATATTCCTCAATCCCTAAGGCTAGCCTACCTTTTAAATATCGGTATTGTAGATGAATCTCTTGGTATTAAGCCATAAATTTTCACCAAACTCTCATTTTAGAAAAACAAAGAAGGAATTCTTCATATAATTTCTGTTGCCTATTCATCCAGTGACCTGCTAAATTGCTCTCTATCTTCTCATGTTGTCTCTGCAGACGGTTTCAAAATAAAATTGATTCAGTGCTCTTTTCTGTGAAACATCCAATTTAAATTATTTCTAACCTGGATGCTCCTGTGATAAAATTCTTTGTTGCTTTTTTGTGGTTTTTTGCTTTGAACATGGTGCTCCCACATTTGGTGAGGCTTTGCCAAAGCCACATGTCTGTTGGCCTGTTGGACAGCAGAGAATAGAAAGATGCATCAATCAAAAGATTTGAGAAAAAATTATGTTGAAGATTTTAAATTTTTTTCCATTTTAATTTTGATCTAAGTTAGATCACTTAGTGTAGTGTTCTGGCCCACTGGATGCTGTTTGATCACTTGGACTAMAGTCAATACATTCTTGTGTGTGCTTGGAGTTTTGCTTGTTTGCCAAATACATCACTACAGCCTGTTRGACCTTGAACTCGTGCTGGGCACAGCAACGTGGTCTGACAGTGGCTGTTGATGAGAGCAATGTACGTGCTGCACATGTATATTAAACTTAGTTACTTAGTATTTATTCACCTTTACTTTTCTTTCCCTAATGCATTTCTTACATCATGCAGTGCAATGGAAACATATGTCCAACTTGTAGCAGCAGTTACAAGAAATCAAGTGATGCCAGACTCTATTTTTAAATAATGAAGGATAAAATAACAATATTATAAACACATTACACAAATCAGTGTTTCCTCAGTATCTTGAATATATCATTCTCTATGGCTTTTATGTCTGGAAGCAATTGTGAAGCTGCTTATATTTGTCACACTTTTATGACTTCTGTTATATTTTTTTTTTTTTACTAACACAACACCAGTTAAGAAGTAGGAACAATTTTTTTTCCTATATGAAGAAAAATCTGAAGTAACAAATATTTTCAGTCTTTAGACAATGAAAGCATTTGTCTACAGATATAAAGAAAGGGAATAACTAAAATATTCACTAGCAATGGCTTTGAAAACAAATGTGAGCAAAGCTGAGATTCAGCTCTTTCTAAATTCATACAGTTTCTACTTCTACACARTCAGAAATACCAAAGATTGAATACAATCTATGGAAAGAAATATTCTCTCATGTCATACTAAATGCACAGCTGAATTTTGCTTTCATGCAACCATAATCCAAGCTGGAAAACATTTCAAACACAGGGATAAAAGACAATTYCTGCCATGATTAATTTGTTTTTTATGCATAAAACCAGTCATAAAAGGTGGATAAATAAAAAATCTCTGAGACAATATTATCTAAATCAATATGCAGTAGGAATGAGTACATGACCTAGTGGGTACCAACATTTTTCATAAGCATCATRATGCCAAATTTTAAGGGGAGAGATGAAATATGGTAACAGTTAGCTGCTCTGAAAATATTTCTGYGAAACTCCTCCCATGTCTGAGAGTTAGCATGAAGCTTATTTGAAAATATAATAAATAGTGGCGCATCCATCTGAGGTATGAGGTGACATTTCATCATAAATAAGATATGATAGCTGGGTATTTCAAGGTTGTTAAGGTCCTTGAAAATGAAGGAAAGTGGATTATGCTTGATTGTAAAGAGATGATGAAGTAGAAGYAGCTGATGGAAAAGTTTTAAAAGGGAGGGCAAAAGCTGGGAAGAAGTACACAGATTAGTGTAAGTGGATCAGGACTTATCAATGGATGTCAAACCAGGGAGAAAACATTGCTTTAACTGAAAAGCAGTATATAAGTATCTAGACAAGATCTTTAGCTCTGTAATTTGCAAAAAYCTACACCTTTAACAAGTGCAAACAAAATTGGGCTCTGAAGAGCCAGAGTGATATCAAAGATAAAAAATGGCACTTAAAAGTGAGCTGCTGTCATGGCRCTGAATTAGCAGTTTTTTAGAGCCCCTGCTGGGATTGTTACCAAGGGGTGATGTAATGGGAGTGACTTTCATTTGTCAGGTAAGAAAGTTGTTCTGAAACAATAAGCAGTGAAAGGTTAATTTGACTGGGAATTGTTCCTCTGCATCACATTTTCTGTAGAAAAAGGCCCTGGAAAAACAAAACTAAGGAATTGGAAAAGGAGGATGGAAGGAAAAGGAGCACTTCCTGTAATTTGACAGAATAACTGTTTTACATAGAAATGTAACTGTTTTTACATGAGTGACCAGGAAAGGAGAGAGTCAAAAAATTAAAATCAGGGAAGTTTTCAGGAAGGTCTTGGTTAACAGCATTGAAGTAAGTTGATCAGTCAAGGAGCATAAAAGGGGCATAATTGCGCTAAATTTGGCTAGGTTTCAAAACTGTAGGAAGAATATCCKTGTGTCAACTTAACAACTGACAACATAGATTTAGTCCCTCTTAAATTTTATTGCACTTACTGTTTTTAGTAATACACTTTGAATGCATAACTGAAAGCAACTATAGTTGCCATACAGATTTTTTAGAGGTTATTATTAATAGTTTTGTTTTGGTTAACTTTCAATTTCTAAGCTCATTCCTCTTTCAAGATGATTAGTTATCACATGATACCTCACAATAAAGCCAGAATTTTCCTTGCACCTTTTTTTTTAATATGTATTTGAAAATAAGGATTCAAATTTGAGTCTCTTGATTCCAGAAAAATATAGTTCAGTCGAACTCAATGAAGTTAAATGTCATTTTACACTTTAATTGCTCTTTAATTGCTCACTTTAATTTAGGAAATTTGTGTTTTAATATTTTAGAGTAATATCCAAAAATGATACAAAAGAGACATAAAATCTTCCTGGTGCCTGCTTTTGCAGTAGTGAGCCCACTATTGCAGGCCCACTTATGAAATTACTTTTTTTTTTAAGTTTTAGTACTAAAAAAATACTTTTTTTTTAGTTTTAGTTTTTAAGCTTTAGTAAAAGCTCTGGAGGATTGACCTATAATTGACTATTACTTATAGCTAAGTGACTATTCAAGAAGACTATCTGAAACATAAAATGAAATTTTTCAGCAGAATTTTTAGGAAAAGGCAGTCTTTTGGACTGTTCCTTTAGGAAAAGGCAGTTCCCTTGGACTTTTGGGAAGATCCCACAGAAAAATATACCTCTTTGGCTATATCAGCTTTTTTTTCATATGCTACACAATAAACATTTAGAAATAGGCAGAAAACTTTAGAAACAAAACAAAGCAACAGAACTTTAATGTATCGCTGACGTACTAGAAATGCAGAGATACTTTCATAGTACCAGCTCCTAGGGTTTTTGTGTGGGGTTTTTTTGCATTATGAAGAAAACAAAACATCATGGTACAAATTTCTGCAGACTTTTATGTGCCTAAAGTGTAATTTTAGTAGAATTTGCAGTAGGACTGATAAACCCRGATTCAATGGCAGTCTATCATTTGAACTACTGAAGTATCTTTATTAATTATCTTCAGAAATCTGGTCCATGGTATTTTTCTTGGATACAGATTTCAGAACTCTGTTTTTGTTATCTCAAAAACCAAGATACTGTAATTTTTCATGCATCTTTCGTTTCTGAGTACATATGCTCATTTCTTGTTTTAATTTTTTTTTCTCTCAGAAGAAAACATACTCTGTAATTCTGCATCTGTTGCCTTTTCATTTCCAGGTAAAAATAATCATGAAGCATGTAAATGTTTGAGCRCTACATGTGTTGACATCCATCCCTCTCAGATATTGTACCAGTRAAGATTGCTCTTCTAATTTTTCCTTTGGATCCTCTGGTCCAGTGGAAATTGACTTTGGCCCATGGCAGGAGGGTCCGACATAGATGATCTTTAAYGTCCTTTTCAACCACTCCATTCTATGATTTTATTAAAAGTCCACTGCAAAATGGCCGGTATTGACCAATCCTATATTTCTTTTTCTATAGAAATATTTCTCCCCCCAAAAAAACAGATTGGGAACAGTTCTTCACTTTCAGCTGTCCCTCTAGCTGGCAATGACTTCTTTTCTGTGCTTTTGAAGTGCAAATTTTTGACGTTAAAAAGCAGCTACAAACGTGCTTCTCAAACAGCAGCTGTCCTCTTCTGAGATAAAGTTTGATCCTAGGCAGGCTATAATGTTAAATTCCAAAACAAAAATCATGCTTCATGAGAAAAAGTGCTAAATGTATTAATTGCAGCTAAAAACTTGCTGAATGCCAACTCTATTAAACGTTTTCTATAATTCAGACACTATTTAGCTGAGTAAAAATCAAGTACAACAGCATAGATATAACTTGTTAAGGTGGAAATTTCAGGGAAGCTTCCAGAGAGCTGTTACAGAGAGAATGTTGGTACTACTAGAGTGAGCTTCACTGGCTGGTAGAGGTATCACATCTATTTTATTAGAGCTATAAAACATTTGCAAGAACATAAAATTCTGCATTAAATTAGAAGAAAGGACCCTAGGTAAACTTCTAGAAGGAAMTACAGAAAAAAACCCCAAAACAAAACGCTGAATTTTTAAGCTCTAATAATAAGTTTTAAGAAGTGCAAACAAACATGACACTTCCATCTGCATTTCCAGAGATTCATTCATATGTCTTTTTGTGTCAAATGCCTTGTCAGGTTCAGTTTTCAGGTTCTATCTAATAGCATCTAGTCAATGTATGGTATTTTTCCTTTTTCCTGTGTTAGTTGCTGTGGACTGGAACGATTGCACTGAAGTGTCTAAGGAACAGAAGAAATGGAAGATTTCCAGATTCCCTGTCAATCAGCTTCTTTTCTTTTTTTTTTTTTTAATTACCATCATTTTAAAAACTTTGTTTCCTAAATAGACTATGGCAGTTGAACTTAATGGAAATACAATACAGAGAAAGAGGCCAGCAACAAGCTTCACTCAAGGAAAAGTTTTAAATCGGGTTTATCTGAACAGCAAATATCATGGCTCAGTGCACTATCTGCAATGCTATGTTAATAAGTGCAACTCTATGGTTCATTAAATATAGACTGTATTTCTGTCTATTATTTAGTCTTCATCCTTTTTTAAGAACTTCTGTAATAGTGCTCTTATTGTGATTAACCCTTTCTTCTGCACGTGCCCTTCCCTGCATTCTAAATAACCCATGGAGACATAATCAGTGTCCTGATTAGAAGATAAGCAAAYATATGTATAGGAGTGGGACCAATGTCAGTTGCAATTAAGAAAACCACAAATTGCCATSTCATTTAAAATTTCTTAATTGTACTTGCTATCTGAAAATTACTCCCCTCAAATAGTCTTTGAATATCACAGAATCACATAATAGATGGGGTTGGAAGGGATGTCTGGTGATTATCTATTTCAACTCCCCTGCCTAAAGCAGGTTCACGTAGACTAGGTGGCACAGGATCATGCCCAAGCAGATTTTTAATATCTTCAGAGAAAAGTTAGTTTCCACAGTTCTAAAATTTGACCCAAGTGAATTCACTTAATCTGTCTATCTATCTGATATTTCTGAAATTTTACACTRGCTTCTTTGGCATTTTGAAGTCTGAACAACTTTAGTCCTTCAAAGGAGCATTTTATTAATGTTGATTCAGARTCAGCCACAGATGAAGGCTCAGTTCAGAACTGTGTTACTGTAGCAAGAGGTTTGCCCAGTCCCAGTCTTTATCAATCTTGTCCCTTAAAGAAAACATAGTTATGCACTTTCATAAACCTGGAAAAGAGACAAAACTCTTGTTAAAGATGCTGCAACAGGGAATACCGTGCATTTCCCCTTTGGTTCACTGGTATTTACTTGTGATATTTTCTTCTGCTAGAAAGATAAAGATTTAACTAAAACTTACTGCAAGATTTTTCTAATGATTTTACATTAAGTTTGAGATGTTTGCCTTGAAAAATATTAGAATTATTGCACATTGTATGACAGTCCTCTGCATATTTCCCCATTTTTTCCTTATGCACCTTAAATAGGGTATTATAAAAAAAAGATGAAGAAAAGTAAAAGTAATCTATATATCTCTTTATAAAGGTTTATATAAGGTACTTCGGGGTACAAGGGCTATACTGATACTTAGAAGAAATAAGAGTAACACTGGAATGTTATGGAAATAAAGGAAGGTCAAATGAACTGTTTTAGAGTAAAAAGAATCATAGCAAAGATCTTTTTTTTCTGCAGATAGGTTCTATTTTATCTTACTGAACTATGTATATTTTAATGTGAAAGCATTGTCTCAGATGGTTCAGGAATATAAAACCTAAAATTAACCTTTCTGTGATAAAGAATTGCCAACGATATTATGTATGAATATGTTGAAGGCTGGTCAAATGTTTCACCACCAGGGATGTCTTTTTCCCAGCAGAATTTAAGTAATATTAATAGAGCAAGATAAATACTTCATTGTCCTATAACATGCTCTGGTGAAACTGTTCAGGCTGCCAAACCAATGCTGAATATGTGGGAAATGTGTGTTTTTGGAAGCAATACACAAAAGTAATCAAGAACAAAGAATGTCTTTAGTTATACACAGTTGGGGAGTGTACTCAGAATAAACATGAACATTCTGCAAGACCAAGGAGAAGTCCTTGTTTTACTTCTTCTCCCATATCATTGCCAGGGCAGACTCTGCTCCAGACTGTCAGATTGCATCAAACATTGCACCTTYTGTAATGGCAAAGTTCATTAGAAAGATACCTCTCCAGACTAATAAAGGACCCCCTTCTTCAGCAGATTTTTTCTTTGCTGRTCAGGAAGAACAACATTGAGGGATTTGCCTGGTTGGCAAAGGGAAGAAGTGTGGAAGAGTCAAGATATGACTGATTACTTATTAATAGCTGTAGRCAGCAGGAATTCTTGCTTGCAAGGCACATTCTCATTCTAACTAAGAAAAGATTTTTTGGCAAATACATTTTTCTCTTAAAATGTATATTGACAATCTTTTTCTTATAAAATAAATGTTTATATTTCACATAGTAAAATCTACATATTATGAAAATAGTGTAAAAATCTTACTTATGTTATCAGGTATATGGATGTGGAAATTAYACCTACTTGGTATTATGAATAAAAGTGTGGCAATAAAGATCCAGGTCAGCTTTTAAATACATGAACACCATCAGAATAAAGCCTATTACCTTTTGCTTGATGYTGATATAATATTCTTTGAAGTTTATAAAAAAGAACAGCAAAGTGATTAAAAATACTGTCCCAAGCTTAAAGTTTGATTCTTGTGTACATTTTTTATGCTTATGAGAGCATATATTGCTCCATGAACCAATTTTAGGAAAAGTAGTTTATTAAGAAAGAGTAATTATCTGTATTTAGCTGAGGATTGTATGTTCAGTATAAAATGAAGTTCACAGCAAAATAAGGTGCAAGTATTTTTGCAACAGGGAGGCATTTGAAAATTTTATCTCTCTGCTRGAACTTCTTAAAATTTTGTAAGATTGGGATTTTGCCTAAAAATATAAACATCTTGACCAAAATGGTAAAAAAGACAGAGATAAAAAGTCTTAGGGAAAGGACAGGAAGGAATAAGACTGTCAAAATGACACTAGCCCTTTTGAGAAATGATATCTAGAAAACCCACCTTCATTKTCTTCTCTTAAAGGTGGGAAAATGCTTGCCATTATATTAGGTCAGATTATTTAATAGGACAGTCAGATTTTTGCTGATCTTCCTTAAATATTTAAGGACAATGCAAGTATCTTCTATCTGTGTGTGCAAACCCACAGATTTCTGTTATAGAAATAATTTCATGTGCATGATTTTTTTTTGGGGAGTGTGCGTGGTAAATCACATCAGTCCATATCTCTTTATTTTGCCATTTTTCCTGTCACTTGTAAGTGTCATAAAGTCATACATACATACATACATACATACATACATACATACATACATACATACATACATGTATATGTATGTCTGTAACCATAGAATATTTTAGGAAGCTATAAGTATTTAATCTCTGTCTTTTAAAACATTGCTTTCACAATACTAGGAAAAGCCCACATCAAAAAACATCTGACTAAATCTGTAAACAATTTAGTTGCCGGCAAATATTCAGTGTTTTCAATTTGTAGTATTCAGTGATAGTCCATCTTATATAACACATATTAAAAAACTTAGAAAAAGAAATATAAAGTTAACAGTTATATTTAAACATTTATAATAACTTGAAAGAATTTTTCAATATGTGGGAAAATTCAGCAATACATCAAATACACCAGAACAAATGAGGATCATGGCCTAAAATATGAAATTAGATTGATCCTAGAAAARGTTCAGCTCATACAAAATCTGGCATGCAATGATCTGAAAAACAGATAATATCTAATGGTATAAGTACTTGGGAAACAGCCATACTGGAACAAACCATAATTTAAATATAAGGTAAAATGTACAGAAGTTTATAATGAGAAACAGTTTCAGTGAKGAAAAACAAAACAAAGCAAAAAAACAATAACCATGTTTCATTCCAAAGTGTGAATTGTTAAGTGAAAATGCTGCACAAGTCAAAAAGGGATAGATTCTTGTACTAYTAAGTATTGGTGAAAATCAAGCAACACCAAGGTAAATATAATTTTTGCTTTTYGAATATAGWRTCAGGATTTTTGCCACCCAGGCTTACAAGTACAGTTRAAGAATATATCTTTCTGAGAGACTATAATAGAAGGTGCACTGGTATATAAGAAAATTATTTGTCAAGTTGTATTTGACTATAACAAGAGAGTCTTCATGTTAGAGAATTTAGAATGTACACAATAAAAGTTATCYTTAAACATTAAAAAATTAATGCTAAAAAGAGGAAAGGAAAAAGAAAGGAGACTCTTCAAAAATATATTCTTTGGTATTTGATGAAGATTTAGTTTATATTTAGTTTATATTTAACTATAAACGGCTAAAATGTTTCCAAAGTTTGTGTGGTCAGAATGTTTTCTTTGGAAATGAAAAGGGGCTCTCTGAATTTAAATGACACAACTGTGTTGCTTCTGCAATAGACACAGAAGCTTCAGAGCTTGCATTCTGGAGTCCATTAGAGTTGTTGAAATATTTCACCTTGAAACGTCTGTATTAATTCTCTTCCTCCACTCCCCCTTCTTCCCAAATGCATTAAAAATTCAAGAAGTTTGAAAGCATTATTCTTGTGGCTRTTCAAAAGCTTTTATTGGCAGCTTTTGCATTTTCTCTTTAGCAAATGGATTTTTAAAATCTTAATGAACTCTGGATTTGTGACCCGCCACATTATTTCTGCTAAAGAAACAAACCATCTGGACAACRCTTCTGTGGGTTTATTTGTATTTATTTAAATTAACAGCAGTGTATGTCATTTTCAAACATAACAAACTCTTTCCATTCAGGTGAATTCTCTGAAGTCTTTAAATTTTATGGCTTGAAGCATTAAAGCTATAGTGAGCACATTGAAACAATTRCACTGAAGTAAAGATGATCATAAAACCAAGACTGTGTGCCTCTCATGTGAAAAGCAGTCATGGAAAGAGAAGAAGAAAGGACAAGAAAGAGGAGAGGAAAAGAGGAAGAGAAAGAGAGAAAGAAAAATAGAAAGATGCTGGCCAAGGCAGATGAGGATCAAAATCTGCTACTATATGCCAATGAGAGGAATACAATTTGGGAATACTTTGATGACTTTTTACTTAGAATGAGGGTACTGAAGCACAATTAAGAACTGGTAAGGTAGTGCTGTGGGTGCTTCTGCCCTTCATTTAATTTTCACTTGTGCCACATTCTGAAAACTTTCCATTTGTTAAGCACAGGGATTTAGTATCCCCTGTCATGTTGTCTTGGYTTAAAAGACAAATGTCTGCCAAGGAAGGTGGAAAYCTTCCTGGGGTGGAAAGACAACAGCTGCCTCCAAATTATTGYGGCTTCAAAAATTACGGGGCTTCCAAGCAAGAACATGGGAAAAGGAAGAGCAGTTCTTTACAAGAATATATATATATAACAAGACAAAACGAACAAACAACAACAATGCTAGAAGTTTCCCATCCATTAAGCAGTTCCCCCTTTGGTGTAGCTATGACCACAACTGGCAGGTGGCACTGGTGGCTCAGGTGAGGCAGAGAGACTGCATTGATTCCCTCCCTACTTCAGGAGAAGTTCTTCTTAAAGGGGAGCAAGAAAGTACAACRCCTACCAGCTCAGCCATGTGATAGGGTTAAGCTGTACTGTGGTGTAGATGAGCAGCAGACAAATGAACACAGTGGGATTAGCTCACAAAGTCTGGGTTTGGCTCCAAGAGAAAGTTTGTTTAGACAGGCTACAGAAAATTCAAATTCCTACAGCCAGAATATCAGTCAATTCTTCTGTTTATCTAATCCAAGTCTTTAAACATTGAAAAATTCACCCATCACTTWTCAAGTCACATTTCCAAAACATCAACAATTAAAATGTTGATCTGTTTTCGCAGTTCAAATTATTTCCGAGGCTTTCTGATGCATTCTGTGGCTCAATTTCACTATCAAAGGCCATTATAAAAAACCAAACTGTCTTAAATGGCAGATGCAAAAGTTTCTTAAACAATTAGTATTTAGTCCTGAGATTCCTGAGTTTCTAAAGGCAAGGTTTCACTTAACAGATTGGTCTCTATTCTCAGTCCTGCATTTTGCTGGTTACTTGACAGGTTAACAACTGTTGCTGAAAATGCCCATAAGTCTGTGTTTTGAAAAAAGATGAAACTGGTCTACTTTCTTCTTCTAGTTGAACAAAAATAAAGACGATTCAAAAACATTTTTGCTCTACAGAGGGTGAATTGACCACAGAAAAAGAATTATTAGATACTTGGATCCATCTTCCAGAAATCTTTCACCATTTTCTCTGCAGTCTCCACCCAGTAATTAGAGGTAGTCCTTTTGCTAGAAAGGTRGCAGATTGCAAAGACCAATTCAAGGCTATGCATTCCAGGTGTTAGAAAGCTGCTTTCTTTGAGCTTGCAGTGAATATCTCATCTTCTCATGGAGTCTCCAGTATATCTTCATACTTTTCTATGCTGGTTTTTCAGAGCCATCTGCTAGACAGATCAAGTTTAGGAGACTATTTTGAATTTCTACCCTTGTTATTCTTATCTCTTAGTTAAAACTATGAATTTTCTAGATACTTAGAAATTAGACCACTGACCACTGGCAGTGGGTTTTTAGTTTGTATTTTGTTTCCTTTACAGCCTTATTCAATAATATTCAATATTGAAATAATTTAATTAAGTAATAAATATTCAAAATAATATTCAATAAATAAAAATAAAGATTTTTGGCATAAGTGCTTTGTTGCTTTGGTAATAAAAATARCAATWTCTCCAGGATTATTAAATAKATATGGTTCATTTATAAAAACAARTGAAACCACSATATGCATAAAGYTAATAYGCTGTGTTCCCTAGTGTAGTCACTRCTTCATGCTTCAAATTAACAACCTTTCACATAGTTACTGCCAATATGCTCAAGGGTTTAAAATTAAAAGATTTTTGGAAACATGAAAACCAGGAGAAATGCTAAGTCTTGAGGTAATAATAGGTTAAAAAATTAATACACTGTATCATAATTTCATGCCCATGACTGCTTTTTCTTTTCTGATCTTAATTAGTTGATTCKACTTCACTTGATCTTGTCTTTGCACTGAGAATAATACAATATCATATAATACATAATTTAATTACAGTTTGACAGCTGGACTGGTTTTATGCTAACTACAACCTTCTCTGCTTTCCCACAGGCATCTCACTTAGAACTTTAGGTCTTGGCCATAAATCCATGATCTGTTTTTCCTTCATAAAAATATGTATTCTAATGATGGGAAGATTTCSTATCCCATATGAATTTACATTATAAGCCTTTCTCCGGGGAAGATGGGATGCTGAGTGATCTGCAARCTGAAATGGATGAAGTTCAAATGCTGAGGAAGGCAAGCCAACCTTTTAAGACTACAGCAAGACTTGGAAAGAACAGAATGAGACTTAAAAAAAAGCAGTCTGAGACTTTGGACATTTTGGGTCTTCCTTTAGGGAGAAGCTGTCATAGACTTATGAAATGTAAGCGAGTGTGTATGAGTAAGAAGTACAAACCCCAACACTGTCAAATTAAGTTGCTTATCCTTAAAAATCCCTGAATCATCTTYACTACATACATTTACATACTTTCAAATTCTGACTCCTTTTGAACTCAAAGTTCAAAACYTTTACAGTATTTATGATGCTTGAAAGTCTTGAATGTAAAAGAATTACTTGGTGTAATCAARGATTATTTTKCTGTGTGTTTTCTCTGGCTTGARAATGGATGAGGAAGTGAACTGAAACTATTGCTTCATATACCTTGTTGCACTAAACCTATTGYATGCTTTCAGAAATAAACACCAGAGTATTATTTGGATGTCAYCAGATTTTGATACAGGRTCAGAACAGAGTCCTGCTTTCCTCTTTACTCAAGAAGGGACCTTCAACAGGGCATGCTTCATGCCTGGAATCATCATCCCTCTGCCCCACCCCGGCAGTGTTCAAGGCCAGGTTGGGCAGGGCACTGTGGKTTAGTGAGRGGTGTCCCTGCCCATGGCACAGTGGACAGAGGGGGAGCTGGAACTAGGTGATCTTTAAGATCCTTTCCAATGGAAACCATTGTATGATTCTATAATTCTGTGAGTCAAGGTAAGACTCTGAGGGTAGGTATTATTCCTGGCTCTACTTACGGCTCTGAATTAATGAGCTTTCAGAAGAGAGTATACTTTTTCTTTTATTAATTCAAAGTAGATATGGGTTGAAGATGCTATAAAACAGCATCACGGCAGACTAACAATGATGAACTGTCTTATGATCTGTATGATTTTAGCTATAATTYGAAATTGAAATARGAATTAGGAGAAACAAGAGCTCTGACACATTATCAATCATTTTATTCATGGTTTACAAATGTGTATACATGTTATACATTCTTACATCAAAAAACCCTATTTTTAATGAGAAAAAATCTGCAGTTCGAATGAAGAAACCATCATTGCATCCTGGCTAAGATACTGAGCTACAACTGYAGTGGATCAATGATAAAGTTTCAAAAAATGAAGACTCTTGGTTTCTATCTCTTACCATCCTTCTCAGATAAAAAGCTGTTGATTAAGAGTTTTACCTAACCTTTCTTACCTATGTGTAAGAAATTAGTATTTCAAGACTAAGACAAAGATCAAGACAAAGATTCCCTAAGTAAAAGATGCTACAAATTGTCCCGGCCACGAGCACCTTGTATCAAATATACAGACATGAAGATAGACCTTAAAAGACTGTATGTCCTGAGAATTCTACCCTTTTGGTGTCATGGTRAGGYTGTCAGTAAGCTATGACCCAGCACACTCAAGTGTCTGTGTTTTGTTCTTTGTTCATTGCTGACTTCCATCAGCTGATACATTAAACACTTGTGCAGAATACTGCTACAGTTATGTAAAGCTTTTCAGGAAACATCACTTCACACAGATGTTTAACCTCCAAGCCCTGAAGGGATAGCTCTGCCAGTTGCCAGGCTTGTCAATTAATTTTATATTGACAATCATGTTAATGTAGTTTGACACAGACAAGTTTTGCAGCCAGCCAGCTACACTAGATAAAAAAGGTAGATGACTGCAGTTCACTGCAAGATAGATCTGAACACATAGAACACCATAGCATGTCTCATAGGTAGCACTGCTCAGTTTCATACCAACTACAGTCCCAGATGATCATAACTGCTAATAAAATAATTTTTTTGTTCACCTGAACACCCTTCCCCATTTCTTTWGTGGWCATGTTACCACRAATGTGGAATATGAATATGAAATAWGAAATAGATCTGAATACTTGKCTTACAATATGAACTGCCAAGCAAGATGAGTACTGCTAAGATGTCCCTGAAATACATTTATTGAACCTGAGGCATCTCATTCAAATTCTGTCAGCAAACTGGAAGTAGCTTAGAGAAAAAGAACAAATATTYAGGGTTTAGAAGGAATTATTTACAAGTATGCTTTAAATAGGCTGGATATGTGCAACTGAGCACACTAATGGGGAAGGTGTCATGAAGATATGATAATTGGCTAGAATTACCTAAAAAAYAAAAGCAGATACAACAGTAGCTGCAATATGAGAGAAGGAAAGCAGGTGTTAGGTTAAAGTAAGTGTCAGCTACACCAGATACTTTACACCAAAGAGAAACTGTGGACCAGTTTGCCCAAGATAAATAAATGGATATCAACTAAAATATTTATRCAAAGACTGAATACAACTTCGATCTGGAATCAAACATAAATTGGCCAGTGAGTACTGGTTTTAAAGGCGTATATCCTTGTCTCTATCTYCAAATTCTGTGAATCTCATTACTGWGAATTATTGTTTTAGGGTTTGAATGAGATTCAAAAGTGAAGGGTTAAAAGAACTGTTGGAGGTTTCTGTTTTTCTGTTTTCTCCTCTTTTTTGGCTTATGAAACTGAATTAATTCTAACCAAAATTATCACTTTTAGTAATTATTTGAGCATACATAATTTCCCTTAAGATATTAAATAACTATGAGTGTAGGGAAAGGAGAAATACTTTCTTTTTGTGAGACTGCAGAAAAAAAAAATCTGAAATTTTAAAACTGAATATTATGATGAATCTAAATGAGCCATGTGTAAAACCTGTGAATTCAAACATTAGTCCTTGATGCTTCCCATCACTAATATACCTTTATAAATTTGACTGACAGCCTGATTTTGTCTTAGTTTTTCATGGTCATGTAGTGCAGATGAGGGTGTAAACTAYAGTATATTTATATGTATATACCAATGAAGGGAAAAAAAAAAAAGACAGGATGGCACAAATACTACAGGATAATATTGTATGTTCTGCATGCAATAAAAACTTCTTTATTTCTGACCAGGCAGACTGCTGTAATCCTTTACCATGGGGACAGTCATTCCATAAGTGCCTTGAAACATCTGTATTTCTGATGCTGTTAAGCCTTTTTTTTTTTTTTTAATAATTTTACAGCAAGTAGGAAAGTTAGAACTATAGCGTAAGCAAGTGGTCCTTTGGCCCGTGGTTAAACAATTGAGGATTGCATCAGTACCTGATGCACATTGATGATGATAACAAGGAACAGGCAGTTACTTACAAAAAGAAGATGCTATAAACAAAGCCATAGACAGTTCTAATGAAAATACTGGTTTTATGTGAAAATTGTTTGTACCCCATTTTATCTTAGAGCATAGACTTTCAAGACAGGTACTCTAGTTCTGTTCAGCTCTTACCCATTGTTTAATCCAGGGTTTTTTGTAGCCTGTTGTCAACAATGTTGAGCAACTAAAAACCTGCTGAAACACTTTCTATCTCCATAGATCTCAGTTTTGATAATGACTGCTCCAACTTAAYTTTTCAAGATAATGAATGATGTCAAAGCCCTTATCTAAAACGAATTCTTGAGTTGTGGGTTGGGGCCATTTATTCATCACAATGCAGCTCTGGTCTTTATCTCATTCATGCTGAAGATGTGCAGTAATGCAGCTTTAAACCAAACAGGTATTTTCTACATAAGAAAAAGGATTTCAGTTTTACCATAAGACTTAAAAGGAAAAGCTCTAGAAAGTTCTCTGCACTCCTGGCAGCCATTGGCTCAGTGCCAGGACAGAGACATGGATCTTTACCTGTCTTTCAGCAATGTAACTGTTCTCTATTGGGCAGTTTACCAAGGCACTGCCTCAACCATTAGATACTTAAAGGGCTGCACAAAGCCCATCTTGGCCTTTTTGGGGTGCTCTACATGGTGCAATGCTCTCTGCACTTGTGTACGGCTTGTTTTTATTTGCATTGTACTGTTTATTATTTTCTCCTTTTATTAAAACCTTTTCTATTACACAGCACATCCAAGGCAGTGGTCTCACTCTTATTTAAGCCCTCTGTGAAGTGCAGGCACCCTCAGAGGAACCTGATGTATCTCCACTGGCTCACTCCACACTGGCCACATGTAAGAATACATCAGTGATGATGATGATAAAAAAAACAACAAATTCTTTTTTGTTATTTTATTTTAGAAGAGCATTTATCTTCATAAAACTATTCTGCAGATTCTGCTGATTAAAAAACTGGGCTATATCTCAGCTGTCAGAAAAGTTATCCAGAGAGCCTAAATTATCCACATGCTCTCTTATACATCCTAATTCATTAATTAGAAACTATTTTAATTTTATTTGAATAAATAATTATTTGAGAATTGTTTATAAACCATTCTGTTTAAACATTGCTGTTTTTCACTAAATTTGTGTCAGGTAATACTGAAGATAAGGGAGAAAAATTAGACAAATTCTCAACAAAATTTAGAATTTTTTTCTTATGAAATGATGCCATGAACTTTTATGAAAAAGTGACGATGATGTTTGGAGAAAATCTATAGTTTAGACACTATTTTAATATAGATGGTAGAGGGACATCTGTGACTGTGTTGTAGACATTAAGAGACAAAGATATCCCAGCTACACAAGGGCAAGAGCAGAAGTTTGTTGATCATCAGTTATGAATAGATTTGGAGAAGATATAATGTAATTGTTTTGTGACAGATCATTTAGAAGAGGTAGAATAATGGAGAAATCAAAATTTTCTGGAAAATAATAGATGTCAGAGGTGAGGCTGGAGTTAAAATGAAATAGGTAAGSCATTACAGCTCGTGCACCTGCAAAAGAAAGCAGAATAGCAGTCACTATGAGTTACAATCCACTCTTTCCTTGATCAGTGATATAATAATTGATTTTTTTTTTTTACTCACTGAATTGTTTGCTTATATTCATATGCAGTTGGGGAGAATGGGCTTTGATTTATTTTGGTAGTCAAAGAGCAAAATAAACTATAAAGGTGTTTAAGAATCTGCCTTTTGTTGATTAGTTGTGCAACTTTCAAGCATTTGTGGTCAAATGCATTATTTGAGAATATTCTTCCAGGTACCATGTGTTTGACAGTATAGTTTTGCAATGTGAACACATAAAAACTTATATCCAGTCAATAAATACATTTGGAATATAAATGCACCATCAGATGTTGCTTCCTCATCAAGGCTCTCCCACCTGTCCATTTGGGAATCCATTATAATATCCAGTCTTCTCCCATGGCTCAGAAAAGAAAGTTAAATATTCGTAGTTCAGACTCTCAGACAGCTCACAGGATTTCCATGCACTAACTGGGAGTGAGCTCTGAGGAGCCTTAAGGAATTCTCTGTCCCTACTAAATAAAGGCAGAATTTGTTGAAAACTTGTGGATTTCTGCCATCTTTTTCGGGGAAGAAAGAAGCTAGGAATGAATTGATGAGAAGGAAGTAATAAAAGTGAAATGTTTGTTAAGGAAGCTTGGTTTTCCTTTTGTGCTTCTGTTTTCAGRAGCAATCTTCCTACCACATCTTAGAAACTAAACATTAGAATTCACAGCTTTCCCTCCTGGGGTCACTTTCCTTCACTCTTTTATTCTTCTCRTGCTGGCAATGAATTTGAAAATCTCTGCCAGACAGATCTTTAAAACTCTCATCATTCTTAAAAAGAAATCCAGTGTTGGCAAGTTCTGACACTGGACAAACATGTCAACAAACATTGAGAAAGTGCTGCCTCTGAGCAGCRGAGCACACCAGGGCTGTGTTTACTCAAGCTTGTCGCTACCAGGCTTCATTAAGAGTGATGACATTTTTAAACACCATCTCTGTGGTACTATGTGATACAAATCAAAYCTAGCAGGCACACAAAGGCCTTTGTCTCTGCTCAAGACTTGTACCAACTTCTGTTGTTGAGGATATGACAACATTTTCTGGCTGAAGGAAAAAGACTGCGAGGAACTGATCCTAAACTGAACAAAGTGAATAGAAAAGTTCTCTTTTCAYACTGGTGGGGTTAGATTTAAGCTCTGTATACCTTTTCTCCCTGTCTGCACACAGAAAAATCTGAAGTTGATATAYAGAAGACACWGAGAGACATTGTTTAATTMTAGAGTATRGATGTGACCACTAAAATTATTAAATTGCTCCTACTGTTAACCRGAAGAGTAATTACTGTATCTGAGTCTTCCTTTTCAAATCAAAATAAAACATCTTTGCCCTGTAACACCATTTCCTATACACTTGTTCAGCACAAATACTGCTGTACATGTTTTCTCTGTCTTCTTATTGAAAGAAATTCTTATATATGAAGATAGAAATGAAGGTCATTATTATTTCCATTTAACTTTAAACACACATAACTTTAAMTATGTCCAGTATTATGATATTCAAATGTCTGAAATGTGCATATATGTTGAGCAGCAAGTTGATAGATTAATCCACCAAATGCACACTCAGAGACACTTTCAAAGAAAGAATTATAAATTATACTGCAAGGAGATGGAAATGACTCACTTTTTCCCTGGAGAAGGGGACGAGATTTTAAGCTATGGTTGGGACCAAGGTGAAATGAATACAGTTCCACATAGAATAGAATAGAATAGACTAGACTAGACTAGACTAGACTAGACTAGAATAGAATAGAATAGAATAGAATAGAATAGAATAGAATAGAATAGATTTTAGTTGGCAGGGACCCATAAGAATCATCTCGTTCATTTGCCTGGCCAGTTCAGAGCTGATAAAAAGTTAAAGCATTGTTGTTAAGGGCCTTGGCCAAATGCCTCTTATCATTGACATGGTTTGCTCACCTTTCTAGGAAGTGTTTGACCTCCTGTTGCAGCATTTGACATCTAAATGTCCAGTTTAAGAATCCCCTGATAGTGCTTTGAACAATTCACACAATCCTATCACTGGATCCCAGAGAGAAGAGGTCAGCACCTCCCTCTTCACTTCYCTGCTTACAAAGCTGTAGAGAGCAATGAGGTCACCCCTCAGTCTCCTTTCTTCCAACCTAGACAAATCCAAAGTCATTAACTGTTCCTTACAGGACATTCCTTCCAGCCCTGTCACTAGATTTTTTGTCCTCTTCTGGACTCATACAAAGAGTTTCACATCCTTCTTAATTGTGAGGCCCAGAAGGGCACACAGGACTCAAGGTGAGGCCAGACCACTGCTGACTGTAGTGGGATCACCACCTCTCCTGAGCAGCTGTTTGTGCTGGGTTTGATGCCCCCCAGCACAGAGTTCACCCTCCTGGCTGCCTGGGCACATGGCTGGCTCCCCCTGAGCTGCTGCCAGCCMGCACCCCCAGRTCCCTCTCTGCAGGGCTGATCTCCAGCCASTCTTTTCCCTATCCATACTTGTGGTAATCTTAATATGGTAGATAATACAACAATTATTACTGTAAAATGTATAAAATATAAAATGTCATTAATAATGTATAAAAATATAAAATATGTGTACCTACACTGTGTGTGCACTTCTACCTGTTACTACATTATCTGCAAAAAGCTAATATACAGGCTTCCATTTACTGGGCTTTCTGAGTAGAATTTTTTAAAAATATAGAAGTCTTTTTTTTAYTGAGCAGTTTTATTACTTGCAGTTCAAAAAATGTTTTCAAGTGAGAGTTTTAAAATAGCTGGAAAAGTTGGAAAAACACTTTCTAAAAGTGAATTACAGAATTTATTACAAGCCCAGAGAAAACAAGTACATTTACAATGTGGAAATTACATAGGCTGGTGTTTTCACACATACGTGCCTCTGGATAAGAGCTTTAATTCCTATTTAGGCACTAAACCAGAACAAGCATGTTTTCAATAGAAGCAAATTATAGCAAGGCAATTATATTGGAAAACAGACCARGATAAAACTCTCCAGCAGGCATACATTACATAAAATAAAAATAGCAATCAATGGCATCTGGATTGATATGCACTGATTTACATATTGAAAATGTAAAAATACATCTAAATCCCTAACTTCAGAATTCAAGTATGACTCTGTGGAATGCCTTTAATTTAACACATATATTTGACTAAATCTTTATTCAGAGAAGCATAAACTTACATGTTTCTTATTTTCAAATCTATATAATTTATATGGTTTGTTACTGACTGATGACCAAAATGCTTAAGCTAAGATACTTGTCATGGAAATTTATTACCAGTGCATGGTTACATGAAATAACAATTTTCCTATAGAAATATTTCTTCTAAAAGCATGTAGATTCTTTGCTAACAGTAAGGAAAGAGTTTTAAAACCATCAACTTATATAATTTYTACAAAGAATTTGGCTTTGCCCAGATTTCAGCAGGATCAGTGTTTAAATTTGGATATTACATAAAACATCATCTATCAATCTTGGTGATTTTTGCCAAACTGATACAGTAAAACTTTATCCACTATTTGGCAGTYATGCCCTTACTCTGTAAAGACCTTTTGGTGTGGTTGGCTTTTGAGTTTTTTTGTTGTTGTTTGGGGGACAAGGATATGTTTGGTCTTGTTTTTTTCCCTAAGTACACAGGATTTAGTTTTGTAAGATTGTCAATCACTGATGGGATTTACTCCAAGTCTGTGTTGGCAGTCGCTTTCATTGCTTTGTTGTTTTTTCTTTCTATACAAAATCAACAGCRGTGAAATGTACCTATTTCTAAAAATGCATTGGAAAGAAACAGCAGGGGGAGGAAAGAAAATCTCCAGATATTTAGGGACRGAGTAACAGAGTAACTACCAGCAACAATGAAAATTTTATAGGGCTGCACTTTATTAACTCTGTCCATTTCAAGCTACTAATAATTAGTTGAGCTCAAAATGATTGCTTAGC
This sequence comes from Alauda arvensis, assembly GCA_902810485.1. Classification (NCBI taxonomy): domain Eukaryota; kingdom Metazoa; phylum Chordata; class Aves; order Passeriformes; family Alaudidae; genus Alauda; species Alauda arvensis. The sequence continues at coordinate 212,195 of CADDXX010000793.1, forward strand.
ATTCAGCAGGGAAGGTAGCATTTCTCCAGAAGGGACTTTGTTATTGGAGACTGTTTTTATAAATGCATAGTTTCCTTAATTCCAGTATAATGATCTTTCCTGACTTAGTTATTGTTGTTTTAAGTGGCTAAAATAAGCACTCTTGTTCATGTACTTTCAAATGAAAACATGAGTGTTCATGGCATTATATTACTGAAGCTTTCCCTTATTGCCCCTACACACCCCCTTTTTCTTCAGACTGCAGTCTCTAGGTACTTTGATAGTTTATACTTTCTTCTCAGAGTGAGGTGTTGTAGTAAAAAAGTTCCTTTGGCAACTACCAAGATATGTCACACTGACTGTMACCTTTAAGAAAGGAAATGCTCCATGGAGCTTTGATTGTGTAAACAGCATATCCTGTCCTCAAAATGGGGACAYTGTCAAAGGAGAAATTATATGAAAAAAATGTATATATCTTTTACTACTGTTTACTTTATTTTGATACTTAGRGGTGCCTCTTTGAGACTTCTGTGCTGTACACTCATATTGCTAAGATAAATTAATGCTTTTTCCGTGTGTAATGTTATTGTGAGCAGAGGTGCAAGAGACATTGGTTATTGTTCTGAACCCAGTTGTTTCCTATGTTGGCTGGAGTCAGAGCAGAACAGCAATTCTACAGGGGCTGCAGGGYACTGGAGGTCTGTGCAAACACACCTTTGTCATTGGATGAGGACAGGGAACTGGAGCAGCATGGAGTGAGACACACAGGTAGGTTTTAGGTATATTTACTGTGTGTTAAAATTTGGTTTACATCTATGAAAATCACTGGAAATATAACCAAGAGATTACCAAGCTGTGAAAATCCTTCACAACAGAGATATGTCTCAAGTCTTCCTGCTAATGCTGTAGCTTACTCTACAGATCTTGGATCAAATTTGGGTAAGAATTTTGTTAAATTACAGAATGGTTTAATTTAAGAAGAGAAAAATGGACACACTGGCCTGAACTGCTTTCAGCCTAGAAAGATGGAACAAGATTAAACAATTTGTGAATTTAGAGAAAAGTGCAGGTTTCACTGTGTGCAAATGATTTCATTTAGAGTCAGCTAGGATGAACTGTGGTGAGATASATGTAATATAAATGGACCTCCATCACCTTTGAAGAAACAATTCATTTTCCAGGAAAAACAAAAGAGCGTGACAATCTCATGCAGTCTTCTTGTTTCTGACTGAATATTACTTCTGAATATTATAATGGGTGTCATTAGCCACGGACTATGCAGTAGCTGGATTATTATCTACACTCAGAAATGGAAAAGAGGGACTGTAGGTTTTATCACATCTGGTACCAGGCACACAAAATCTGCATGTTCAATACTCCTTTCAGGGCATTATCAAGTTGTGTTAAAATGATCAAGAYACTCCTGTAATTAGTGACTGGCTTYCCAGACCAACCATTTTTAAATTAATTGTCTTATAGTAACAGACTGGTGGAACAACTAAACACATTGGCAAATAAATTCAAGTACAAAAAAATTTATAAAATAATTTAGATTAGAAGTGACTCCTGAAGATCATCTATTCCAAGCCTCCACACAAGGCAGAACCAACTTCAATGTTACCTTATGCTGGTCAGTCTGTATCCAGTTGGGTATCCACTTGGATATTCTGGGACTCCTCTTAGAAACCTTTCCGTACGACTCTCATTAGAAAGATTTTGTTCCCTTATATTCATAAAACCTATATGTTCATCCTAGGATTGAGAAAGTTTCGATTAAAGTGGTTTTAAATGCTGAACAAGGGGGAAAATGAAAGAGAAAAAAGRCTAAACCTGCTGAAACAAAAGTCCATTAGCATTRCATTTCAATATGTATGTATATAAATAAATTCTAAATTGTGTAAATAATAAGATATATACATCTTTTTTTTTTTTTTTTTTTTTGCAATTGAACTTAAAAACTTATACAACTGATTGATGACCAGAATTATTAACACTTAGTGAGAAAGCAAAAGAAACACAGAGAAATTGCAGAATTTGTGTTAAGGAAACTTTCCTGTCTCTCCAGCCAGGAGACTCYGGCAGTCACAGCTGCACCACATGAGCAAGGACCAAAGCCCCTGTGCAGAGTCTGGCTCCAGCCCTCTAAGGAATTATATCTGACTCCCTACACATTCCCTACACACAAGGTTTCCTTATGGGCTCAACCTCAGCTTTCCCRTGGCAGAATCTCAGACATTTCAATCCTTCAAACTATTTTATCTTGGTGCAAAAATTAACAAAATAAGAGCATGAGTTGGATGTCTCTGAGGAAGGACCCTGAACAAAGGAAACTCTGGGCTTTTACACTCTCACTGTCTTGAGCCCATGCTGGGATCCTTGGCTCCTCTCGGTCYCTGGGTGTCACCTGGCTGGGCTACAGATCCCTGGGCCTTTGGTTATGMAAAATTTTGTCAGTGTCATGTAGAGGCTATGGCATAACCTACATTTTAAAATTAACCATTCTGACATTGTGAAACTAAGTCTGTTTTGCAGTTTTAAAGACAGCAACTAAGATTATACCATTYAATAATGAGTCAGTTCAAAGTCAGSATATGTGTTAATCATGATATTTGCAGAATAAGATTGGTGGCAAATAATTGAAAATTAATGGAAGTGAGGGAGAAAAATATCCATCCTRGAAGACATTTTAAAATGCTTTCATTTCAGTAGAGTGGTGGCATGGGGAAAGGGAAAATCAATAGATATTTTTTARTCATGTGTGATGTCATTTTTTTCTACAGTACAGTACCCTGCCGCTTYACTGTGGCCATAGCAAGTTACTGACTTTCATTTTTTATTTTGTTTTGTAATTGCTTGTAATACAAAGAAGCAAAATCAGAGTACTTTCTAGAAAAACAAAGGTCAGGTTTGACCAGGTRCTTCAGAAATTTTAATCCAATATATTGTCTGGCACAACTTTTCCACTTTGAATATGATGTTTGGTTTAAAATGGATCAYCTCAAAATCTGAATTTGGATTGGATTTCATTTTGAAATTAGGAGCTCTATYCACATCTAACAATCCTGTAAACCACTAGACTAAACTTCACTCCTTACTRATACATTCCAAGCCTGCAGCCTTACCTTCTTTTTCTGTAATATATACAATAAGTCAGCTACCATTTAACCCACTTCCAGTATGTAGGTTTTCCTTTAATCTCCTTCGTTGTCTTCTGAACTGACACCCATTCACTATTTACCAAAAATGATTTACAGTTTCCAGCAGTTCTCTACCTTAATCATCAATTTTTTATCACTGGATCACAGCTGAACCCAGGGGAGGAAGTTGTTATATGCAACTGAAATTGATACTAGCTCTGCATTTTCAAAGAACAATGTTGCACAAATGAAAGTTCTGCCCTGCAAATAATGACTAGAAAACCAAACAACCCAAACCAACCAAAAAACAAATCAAAAACTAACACTCATACAGGAAAAGTCTTTACAATTCAGAAGGGATCTGAACTGTTGTGCGTAGTTAACCTGTGCAAAGCATACCATTAGCAGCACGTTTTCTTAATCAACACAGTGTGGTTGCTTTCAGAATGTAGGAATTGTTATTATTTCCTACATAGAAATTCACTCCTTYAGTTTTTTTCTGAATAGTGTTAGTGACCTTAAGATGTATTCATCTGACTAAGATATGCACATGCATAATATATTATTCCATTTTCTCTATACTGCTTAAAAGATTTCCCAAAWGCCAGGTAAATTAGTATATATATTTTAAAAAACATATACCAACAATTATAGCTGGTTCCCTCACTTATATTAACTGAGTTCATGAAACAGGTTTTATRTATTAATTAATTAATACTCATACATAGTCCRTGACATTAGGCAGTGTTATTAGTTCTGGTTTATATCAAGGATCTGACGCTCAGGGTAAAGGAAGGATAGGAAAAGTAATTTTTTTAGTAATACTACATTAAAACAAGGAATTACCTTAAATGACTATTCCATTTCCTTTCCACTTTGACTTTATACTAAGCAATCAATCCATTGTATAKAATTTGCTAAGTTCCATATTTATGGTTTCTTAAGAAAGAAAAGAGTGCAATTGCCTGGGTGAAAGGCCTGACCTGCTGATATCATAGGAAAGGGAGAATGCTGTGATCTGTGACTGTGATCTGTGATTATGGTCTGTGACCCAAAAATAGGAAACATTTACTCCTAGTAAAGTAGGGAAGGAAAGTCCCATCTTCCTCATATTTTGTATATCCATAGTGGCTGGTGCTGACTGTGAGACGTAAAGTCTGGAAAGGAGCTATTTGCAGATATTCATTACTTTTTCATGCCCTACACTTTTCAAAGCAGGAAGACCAAAGAATTTGAAAAGCTGTTGAATTTTAGGAACATAATATCCTTTTTTGATATTTCTGGCTCAAATGTAATGACAACTTTCAGAATAATTTTTTCCCCATTTTTCTCAAAACTATTCATAGATTCCAGAAAGATTGCACCTCTTTCTCAGAAACTTTTAATGTTTAATTATACTTTTCAGGAAAACAAGGAGGGTGCTTAGCAGAACTGCTACCTTGGGCTTATTTAAGGACCTTGGGAGACTCCCTTAGCAGGTAGTCTTGAAGGACAAAGATTCCAAGAAGGCTTTATGAAGGAAATCTTAAAGGTTCTGAAGTAGGCTGTATCCTTAAGTCAAAAGATGAGCTGATAGGAAAGAAGAACAGCCTGACTGAACAAGGARCTTTGTCTGGAACTCAGGAGAAGAAAAGAGTTTATGGCATTTGGAAGAAAGGGCAGGCAACTCAGAGGACTTACAAGGTTGTTGGGAGGTTATTCGGGGGAAAAATAAGAAAGGCCAAAGCCCAGCTACAACATAATCTGGCTACTACCACAAAAGACAATAAACATGTTTCTATACGTACATTAACAACAAAAGGAAGGCTAAGGAGAATCTCCATCCTTTATTTGATGCAGGGGAGAAACATAGTTACAAAAGACGAAGAAAAGGCTGAGATACTTAAAGCTTTTTTTGCCTCAGGTCTTGAATAACAATGACAGTTGTTTTCTGGGCACCCTCCCCCATGTCCTAGAAGATAGAGATGAGGAGCCGAATAAAGCAGTCCAAGAGAAAATTGTATGACCTACAACACTAATACAACCTGCACAAGGCCGTGGGGCCTGATGAATCCACCCAAGACTACTTGAAGCCAGCAGAAGTGCTCGCTGAGCCCCACCACCATTTATCAGGAGTCCTGGCCAGGGAGCTTCCATTAGCAAATGTGCCACCCATCTGTAAGAAGGGTGGAAGGAGGATCTGGAGAACTACAGGCCTGCCAGTCTGACCTGGTGCCAGGGTCATGGAGARTCATCTTGAGTGCACCACAGGACGAACAGGATTAGATTCAGCTAGTATGGTTTATGAAAGGTAGGTCCTGCTTGACMARCTGGATCTATCTTTCTGTGACAAGGTCACCGGCTTAGCAGATGAGGGAWAGGCTGTGGATACTGTTTACCYGGAGTTCARTAAAACTTTCAACACTGTTTTCCATAGTATTCTGCTTGATAAAGAGCTGCTCCTGGCCTGGATGGGTACACTTGTGGCTGGGTAGAAAMCTGGCAAGAGGGCTGAGCCAGAGACTGGTGGTGAATGGAGTTACATCCAGCTGGCAGAGAGTCATGGCTGAACAGGAGCCAGATGTGCCCAGGTGGCAAGAATGCCAGTGGCATCCTGGCCTGTATCAGCACTGGTGTGGCCAGCAGGACYAGGACAGTGACTGTCCCCTGGTACTCAGCACTGGTGAGGCCACACCTCAAATCCTGTGTTYAGTTTTTGGCCCCTCACTACAAGACAGACATTGARGCWTTGGAAYGTGTCCAGAGAAGCRTAACAGAGATGAGAAAGGGTYYRGAGCACAAGTCTTATRAGGTGCAGCTGAGGGAGCTGGGGGTGTTTAGCCTGGAAAAGTGAGGTTTAGAGGGGACCTTAATTCTCTCTMCAACTGCCTGATAGGGGGCTGTAGCCACATGGGAATCAGTCTCTTCTCCCAAGTAACAAGCAACAGRAMAAGAGAAAATGACCTCAAGTTRCACCCAGGGAGGATTAGATTGCATATTAGGAAAAATTTCTTTACTGATAGAATGGTCAGACATTGGAACAGGCTGCCAAGGGAAGTGGTTGAATCACTATCAATAGTTAAAAGRCAGGTAGATGTAACAGTTAGGGATGTGGTTTAGTGGTAGGTTAAAGCAGGGGTAAGGCTATGTTTGGACTTGGTGATCCTACTGGTCTTTTCCAACCTATGATTTTGTGATTATCTGTTCAAGGGGTTCACCGTGAAATTATCACCAAAATGCAGAATCTAAGTTTATTTTGAAAATCCATTCGAAATGTTAAATATCCTTTGAATGTTTTGATTGGAAAAAATGAATCCAAAAATTTTCCAGTGCAGTAGGATTTCAATAACATATATTTATCTACTACCCTGGAAATTCCATCAAGTGTCTGCAAATATATATATATATATATATATATATAGTGAGAGTGTTTTTCCTTGTTGCTTCTCAGATGTAAGAGCAAGCAGTTTTTAAACTATATTTCCTTGTTCTAAGTCCCCTAGAACATTTTTTTTAGACTTCAGCAATTCCAGTCCAGGAAATRCAGGATTATAACTTTCTGGGGTTCTCCTGTCCCCTAATTTCTGTGCTTCCTTCCCCCTCAAACCCTGTCTACAGCTAATCTATAATAAAGGTTAATTTTGAAAAGCGAGCTCCATAGTATTTACACAATGAAGTCAAACTCTGAATGAAACACACTTGTAAAAACAACAGCAGCCTTTTCCTTGTGCAATATAGGATGTGGTCAATCATTTGGCAATTCAGTTTTGGCACATCATGAACTATTTATTTGTTAAGGCAAGTTCTTGAGATTACAGAAACTCTGGGAGGTTTTTTCCTTTCTTTWCTTCTTTTTTAGTTCTTTTTATTTCCTCCACTGGAAACTATTAAATTTGCAGAGCCTGATGTTTATTTCACACTGAAACGTGCACTATTGTATCGATAAATATTTAATGGTGCAGGAGTTCAGTGGATATAGCCTCACATGTTTCTTTTAAAAGGTGTTTTATAACCTGGTGAATGCACTGTGGTCAACTGAGCAAGAAAAAAACAAACTCAAACTGAAAACTTTCCACTAAAAGATGACACAGGGTTCAGTTTCAGTTTGAGGAGGGTGTGGAGGAAACAAGTWACCATATATTTTTTTGAGTCAGTCCTGGCAGTGCTCAGACAATTCCATTTGAGATAAACATCAGGGGCATTACATAGATCATAAAAGCATTTGAGCTGAGAAAGACAAGTGCTAGAAAAGATAAAGTTCTAAAAATGAGCTTTCTCCAACAGACCTCAAAAAAACCCCAGGTAAATCCATTTTGCCCTGAAMCACTGCACCTTCTGTGATAGATTTGCTATGACATGTTCATACTCAGTCTGAGAGACTGGTTTAAATGCTCATGCAAAGTGTTTTCAAATATTTCTGGACAAACATTTGTTGATATTAAATTTTAAACATGATGTTAAATTATTTAAACATATCTGTCAAACTGTTAGCATGCACTTTACCTAATGTTGCACTTCAAACTACCTGAAATCACTTTGGCAGGCTGGGACCAAGCTGTAGCAGAGCAAAAACCCTCAGTGACAGGCAATAACAAACCCTACATTATTGATACTCACTCCCTTACATTTGATTCCTATTCTAAACATCTACCACTCCACTAACTACCTGAAYAGACTTGGAAATTAAATTTTACCTTATCCAGTTTTATGTGGTAACTTAAAATGTTCAAGTAAAATATAATTCTCAGTTAAAACACTGAAGATTTCTTAACTGATTGTCAATTTCTAAACTAATCTGCAAATCATACTAAGGTGTAATTTGACACATCTGAAAAGTTGTCCATATTTTTTAAGAAATCTCATTGATTTGTAAGTAAACACCATCTAAAGTGAATTAGGTCAAAATGCACAAAAARCTTGTAATTTGCAAATGGCATCAGAAATCTCTATCAAAGAATAAGATCAATGAATTAGTATATTGTAAGCAGTGTTGTTCTCTCATTTATGGTTAAGACTCAGCAGCTGTCAAACTTACTTGATAACTTAGTTATAAACTAAATATTTTAAGACAAATTCAGCAATCTTTGAGGATATTACCTCAGMCTCAGTGGAATTGTTCAGCAAAGAACCATATACTGTTGTTGCATGAAAGATGCTTTGTTCGACTTACATRGAAAGAATAAAAAAAAGCAAGAGGTCAAATAACCTGTTACCCTGATGGGAAATGACAGAGCTGAAAAATGAAGGTAAGAATAATAAAAAAGTTTTCAAAGCCCTGGTACCACTATAAAAGGAAAACCAGTCTGCTTGATCGGCTTGTGATGAGYCTTCTGAGCTCTTGTCTTCTTTGCTTCATGGAGTTTTAAATGTAGGACAACAAAAATTGCCTAAACTCAAGTTTCTATTACCCAATCAGAGATCACATTTGTGTATCAATATGTATGAATCACGAATATAAAGAAAAAACACACATTTACAGTTAGGACTTGTGTTCTCTCAACAAATATGTATCAAGAATACTGTCATACRTCAGGAAAATCTCAATCACAAGCATGTATTGGGTCTGGCATATCCGAGTTCCCATGTCTTTAAAGATTTTAGTTTTACATACTGTGGGTGTTGAAAACTGTAGATTGTTTYGAAATGCTTTGAGCTGAATATGAGTTACAGAGCTCGGGGCATTAAACTCTTTCTGGACACTAGAAATATGGTCCAGAAAATGACCTCTTAACAAAAGTGGTTTCCCTAAGTCAGTGTTCATACTTTCCTCAAATCCTCTATTCATCATCACAGATAAAGATCTGTCTTTCTCTGCCAGCATTACTGAAGTGCAWACTTAAACTTGGAAGCCAAGTGATGTGAAGTAATTTGCAGTGATGAATAGTGTCTTTAGAGAAAAAAAAAAAAAAAGAAGGTACAAAAAGTAATATGTACCTGCACTTCTCATTTTATCTATAACTTCAGGATCTTCCTTAACATATTTTTAGTAATCCTGCAATTTATTCAATTTTATTGTAGAAATCTGCTTATCTTGGTAACATCARGAAACAGTAACTGGTTCCAGAATCTTTAAGTCAAAAAACAAATTATCTTCTTAAAAAAATACCTGAATATTTCTTTGTCTTCTTTTGACTTTATTTGTAACAATGGGATCAGGATCTACTGTGATTGTATAAAACTATACCGAAGAAGCCCAAACATGATTGTTAAGCACCAGTAAATATCTGTGTCTGTTGTATAGAAATGAAGCTAAAGACATGAGTACCCATTRCCATTTGTAGACTGAAATTATTGAGTTAAAAATTGCTGTACGTTTCATTGATATGAGAAGAAGTTRTTTGCAATATTCAAATATGAAAAGTACACTTTCAAGAAGGCTGAGAACTGGGGTCAATGAAAAAACACCATTTTGTTCCCAGAATGAGTTGTTTTATCACAAAAATGATACCATTTCAGTTTCCATTCAAAACAATGGCTTAGTAATGATGAGTAATTTGACACAAAGAAGACTTTGCCTGGATGTARTGGAGTTTTCTACCTTCTTTAATTTGCAATGTTTGCAATTGAAAATCAGAAGAAATTTTTTTTTTAGTTCTTTGGTTCCCACTGACTACACTGAGGGAATGTTATATCTCACAGGAAGCCATCAGAGCCAGTACCTCACACGACTGAACTCTATGACTTTTATGGCTCTCACAGAGAGATTTATCCAGTTTTTCTGGCTTTGGTTTTAGCTGAAAGCAAATGCTGCTATCTTCAGTGTATTTTTGAACAGAATGAAAATGTAAAATACTGTAAATCGTTCAAGGCAACTTTTACCCACAGGATTGCTAGAAACTTTAAGCCAGAAGCTTGGGTTTATTTCTGTAAGCATCTGCATCGGGTCTCTGAACATTTGAAGATTAACCTGTTGCAATGAAGGTTGTGTGTGAGTTTTCACATGATAGTAAAGTATCTGTCTCACCGAGCACATTACGTACCTATAACTTTTTTTGGAGAAAGATACCCAGTCGGGCAAATGTTAAAAGAACATAACTTTGAATCTCTGCAAGCAGAAGACTAGTTCCAGTTCTGTGTGCATTCAAAGTTATTCCTGATGTCTATATTAATTTTCTTGTTTGACTGTACCAAAACATTTGTAATTTTCATTAAATTTAGCCATGATTTTTTGCACATTTTTCATTAGTAGGTGCTTTAGGATGTAGCTGGTGAGCAATGAGGTAGGAAGAACAYCTACAGTGGTGGTGGCAGGATAACTCTGCATGGACTGGAAGCCTTGAAAACATGTAAATTCAGTATTTCAAGTGAAAACTGTTGATTTGACTTTTCCAATGCAATAGGAGCATGAAGTGAGAAAAAATATATGTAGYTGAGAATAGAATGTATGTCTGGAAATGATATAAAGGAAACAGCAGTGCTAAGACTTCAACATGTTGTGTCTGCAGTATGTACTGACACAGAGAAGAACTTAGCAAAACATATTTTGAGCATCCTATTTCACTCGTATCTGACAGGACAATGTGAGTGTAGCAATCCCACACTGGTGAAAGATTGTTTTTTTTCATTCGGATGAGTAAGCCACATCAGTGTCTTTCTTTATTCTCTAATTGCATGACACTTATATTAATAAATTTGTATTTTTAGTCTCAATTGGATTTCTACAAACTCTTTTCTCAAGCTAGCTCTCTTCTCCAGCTCTCTCACAATCATTGAAAGTACAAAATACAGCTGTTGCATTTTTCTGTCTCCCTCTTGGTGAATAAATCATCTTTAATTCTTGATGCTGAATTCTTCTCTCCCATGTCATATTTACTTTGCAAAACTTGAATTTGAACTTGAAGYCTTTTCCACGGATTTTGCCCTTGGATGCATCTTGATCTAATTACCCTAATTTTCTTTTGTTCCTACTTTTTTTAGCTGTCATTTCCATAACCCTAAAAAGTTTTGTCTGAGTGATACACAAATATTATAGAAAATGACAATAGTATAAATTACCAGATTATATTATTACCATAACTGTTTYTGAGGTATCCAGAATTTTAGTGGCTGGGGTAAGTTTCTGCCAAACATTTTTGTCTTTAGCTAAAATTGATTTGAAATCAAATGAGACACAAAGGGCTGAGAAGACCTCATTTAAGTCAYACCATGATAAGAGCAGGATTTCTTCAGTGTTTACTGTTTCAAACTRATCAGATACTTTGTGGGAAAAAGGAAAACATATCAAGAGGGTGAGGAGAAAGAAACAGCTGGAAGGAATAAGCAGTTCCAAAGCCATATGAGTAATTTGGGCAAGGTCTTGTCTTAATTACAATTAAAAAGAAATCTCTCACTTTTAATAGACACCACCAGTTAGTCCTGGACTTTAGCAATGGAGGAGATTTCTTCAKTTTTTTGTAACAGTACATTTCAAGGAAGAGAAAATATTGAAGAAGATCAGACATAAAGCAAAAGTATTTTACAAACTTTTACACAGAAAGATAAATTAAATTAGAAACTTTTATGTCTCAATTTGAAACTGTTCTCAATCTCTCATCTTTAATTTAATTTAGAATCAGARTTATCTTTTTTTGGTTTTGTTTRGTTRTTTTRATATTGAGGAATTTGGCTTAAGTCAGTCATACCAATATGGTCCTAGACTTTGATCTATCAGCTGAAAYAATACAAATTAGCAGYCATATGTGCTGTTATCAGTACAGTGGCAAATAATTTCCAGTCAAATAAGGTTTTAAAAATACTTGGTGTCAAAAAAGCTTGGTAACTTAAGTTGCATAAATTGCTTGATCTTCAAAGATACCTTGACTATTTCAAAAGAATTTGTCTTTTATATTACCTAGTTTTATTGATTCTTTGATATAAGAATATAAATATTTGTGAAAAAATACTTAGAGCTGAACAGCAGCTTGGTTGTTCACAGTGTTAGATATAAYTGGTCACTGCATGTCTGTGAAATTGTCTAGATTTCCAGCATATGGCAGATTTTACATTATCTTGATGATGATAATGATGATGATCCCCATCATCTGGAATCCCAGAGCTCTCCCTGCTCTGGAGATATGCACCTGGAAAGCAAAGGTTTTCAGATCTCATGCTGCATAACTGCATGACAGATGCTGCCCTTACTGTRTTGCTTGGGTTTATTTGAGTGGAATGGGGAGAGGGCAGGGGAAGGGTTAAAATGAATGAAAAATGGGCCTRTTCCTTTGGATAGCTGCATAAATCTCAAATAGGCCATGGAGMTGCCTGTGTCTTCTTGATCTTATTAGAAAGAATGTGTGTGGGCAGGAAGAGATGAGACTGGGATTTCTTGCAACAGTGCTCTCTGGAGGATCACAAATCTGGTCATTTAAAACTGATTTATTTGGGTTTATTGCACTAGTATTCTACAGTTCCAATTTGTCTTTGCTCCTTTCATATTATTCCTGACCCCTKGATGAAACACCCACATAAGTCCAGATAGTTCTCTTTAAGAATTCAAGTARACCTTCTTTATTCATTTAACAATTCTGTTGTTCTTTCCTTTTTTTACCTTTTTTTTCCAATGTTTATTTTCCTAGAACTTTTTCTCATACTCTTTCCCTTTCAGCTATTGATTTATAATATCTCCAGAGACATCAATAATGATGGAAAAAATTACACTGTCACTTTGAAGAGGAATATTTTACATTTTGTTTTGGATCTCAAAATACTTTTCTTACAAATGGTCTAAGCATTATAGTTTCCCTATGCATCCAGGAAATATTTCTACCTTCATTGTACAATAAAGCAGAGACAGAAAGTGACCTATCCAGGGTAACACTACWAGCCAGAAAAAATATTTTGAGTATTAGCAAAAAATCCAGACAGTTGGTCTCAGAAGCTAGCCAGGAGACCATATTCTTTTAATTTAAATTTCCACATCACTGTGGCAAAACATTGTAGTAGAACCAGTCATTTATTG
>CADDXX010000793.1:225456-256858 GCA_902810485.1 Alauda arvensis
GAAGGGAAGGGAAGGGAAGGGAAGGGAAGGGAAGGGAAGGGAAGGGAAGGGAAGGGAAGGGAAGGGAAGGGAAGGGAAGGGAAACAGGTAGACACAGTGATAGAATAAAGCGGTAAAAAAGTCCCACTATTTAATTTGAAGCGAAGAAGGATTCATAGTAAATGCTGAGGCTATTCAATACTTAATGTGAATTATTTCAATTTTGTTTTCTCATTGTTGATAAGGATAGTAGTGCTTTATCATTGCCCAAAACAGGCATATAAATTGCACCTACAAATTATTGGTACATGTGGAAATKCCACCTTTGCAGATGTAGATTTACCAAGAGTTCAGCCCTTTCCTCCCTTGAGAATCAGCAGCTGCATTGCTGCCAAGCTGTCACAGATCATGGCAGCTCAGCCTCCATTTCCTCTCTCCACTCCCTGTTTGTATGAATGGTGAATCAGCCAGGCACCTCAAGCTTAAGAGACACAGGCAAACTGACTGAAAATTATGCTACAGTTATGATTTGTCCTCTGTGTTAAGTAACTTTCTTAGAACTTGATGTCCTTTTCAAACATCAAAATCTTCCTATGGAGACCTTCAGCAGGACCACAATTCTGCAAAAGGTGACAAGGAGAGATGGTAAAAATTGTGGTGTTGAGAAACAACAGAGCTAGAAAGAAAAAAACAACACGTGTGTGAAGGAAGAGGCCAATCCAGGAAGAAAACAGATATGAAGTACTATAAATATGTTCAGCCCACCACTTTTCTGGTCGGAAGAAGACATTGTCTTGTCCTTTGATGTTAAAAGTTAGCATTTGCATTTGATTTATAGCCAGAACTCTATTAATTTTAGGTAGACACCAGTTGCCAAAGGGATTCCCACTCTATATATTTTTCTTCTGGCTCCAAAATGCATTTTAGTAGTCCATAAATTAAGCTTATGAAAGATCTTCAAGCTTCAAATTCACTGAGGGTGGTGGGAAGGGTAGAAATTTTGAGCTGGATCACAAAATCTGTTGTTACTATGATTCAGAATGCTGCTGCCACTTATAAGGGGTAAAGAATGGGAAAACCTTACTTTTCCCTTCAAACTTAGTAGCACAGCTGGATTTTGTAAAAAATCAACAGTCTTTAGAAATATAAACAGTTTGAAAGAATTACCAGATTCTGACAGTGAGAGCTTGAGAGTCTTGCTATACTTTCTATTCTTTCCTTAAGATAACGAAGCTATTTTTTCAGTATTCAAAATCTTATGTTTCATTTAAAAAAATCAGAATGTTCTTGGTTCTTTCTCCCTCTGWCTTTTTTTCTTTTCTTGTGTGTTTGGGGTTTGGGTTTTTTAATCAGCTTTTCATTTAATTCCTTTTAAAATACCTTTTTGCAAGGTTTAGTTCACAACAGTGTTGGCTTGGAAACAGATCACTTTCAAAATGAAGGGTTTGACTACCAGTAAATCCAGATGAATATTTTACAAAAAAGAATGTACCCACATATAAATAAGGTGACAAACATAAGGGCATAAGCCCTCAACCTATCATCTAAGAAAAAAACATGGTGCAACTCGGCTCACTTTGAGTTTTAGATGTACAAGCTTTATGCACATCTAGGCTACACAGATCAAGCACATAATTGTGTTAGATCAACAGAGTATGTTGTGTTGTTGTTTCCAATGCTTTGATTACCAGCTTTTGCAAAACATTTTCCATTTTTCCTTTGTACATCAGAGGATCCCACTGCAGTTTAGATGCAGGACCCTTTGTATCACTKGTGTATGACAATTCCCCCAGCAGGAATTGGGGTCTGTTGAGCCAGACCCACGGGAACAGGCAGCATTTTATCTCATTATCACTCAGTGACAGCTACACTGAGTTCTCTGACTCCAGCTTCCAAGGTCTATTTTTGTAGTTGCCATCTGACTCCTGTGAAACCTATCATTGCTCTTTGCTAACAGAGGAAAACAACCCAGGTAATTAGGCTGAGTTGGAACTGTGGTCTGACTCATTCCAGCTGACTTCCTTTACTAAATTACATTTTGACTACATTTCTGTAGAGTGTGTAATGTTGGTTCCAGTGGTTCCTGAAACCATTTCAAATATAGTTTATGAAACAGATAAAAAATAATACAGGACACAGGCACCAGCGGTAAAAACAAAGGTTTGGGATCCAGTGACTTTGGTTCTCTTCCTTTGTTGATAAACAGCATGATCTTGGTAAAGCATACAAATATTTTGATCCTAGTTATTCCTTTMTAAAATTGGGCTCAGTTTACTAATTAGTTTAGGAGGCACTTCGGAGCTTTAATTAAAGTATGCCAYGGTAAGCACTTTTAAAAACTGAAAATTAAAGAAGCTAGAGAAATATGGACTATTGCTATCTATAGCATTATTTGTTTGCTGCTGTGAAGCATTTCCCAATTTAYTGATGGACTTTAATTGCACACCTCCCTCAGATACTACCCAGAATAAATCTTTCCAATATAGTGGGAAGGTACAYAGAGAATATGTGTTTTCTGGTCATGAAACTTCTTCCATTGCATCAAAGCCAGGACATTCATTTATTAGTGCTCCCAGTTCCTGAGGGCAGTTTATGCTGTTCACTTTGCTTCTCTGTCAGATACCTGTCTTCTCATGACTGTCAAACATTTGGAGCAGTCTTTTTTTTATTRTTTTTCTCAGGCCAAAGAAGTTCCAAATGACATAAATTTATCCCTTCTTATAAACAATTCTTTGTTTATTTGCTTTTAGAATAGTGAGATCCCCTGCAGCATAGCAGTACTAGGTGTCATTAGTCTAAGCCTCACATTTGTGACAGGATATCARGCTTGATCATGCAATCAGAACTGGAGACTTTTGTTGACTCATGGATTCTTACTGGAATACATTCCAGCTCATGGCTCAAATCAATGGCAGAGAGGGGAAACTGCCTCCCAAACAGAAGAGTAAAGGAATAACATGTCTCTCTAAGAAGTAGGAATAATATAATCATCACAGCGTTGTTAAGTAGAAGGAGGACTTAGGAGAGACATTCAATTCCTAAAAACATAAAAGAAAACCCAGAGATTCTGGCATTGTATTACACATCAGAAAGAGCTGGGAAGGAGAAGACTACTCTCACCATAAGTAYCCTTGCATTAAGCACACCCCTCTAACACATCTGAAGTTGGAAAAAAACTGCTAGGCAAGGTTTAAGGAGCAAAGAAGGCTCAGGAATATTTGAAACAAGACTTATGTCAACCATAAAATAAACCCCAAAGAAACAACTTTGAATTTTGACMATTTGTGATTATTCTTACACTATTTAATCATATTTAGCAAGTCATTTGAGCATTTAATAGACATTGATTCTGTAACATGGTGTGGACCATTCTTCCAACTTGCCACCCTGTCTATCATGAAGTTAAAGASGTGGATTTTTTAAAGTTGACACAATGATGATGACAGTATAGCTTTATGTCACGCTAAGATTTTCTAAAGCTATGAATCTTCCTTACTTGCTATATACATTAAATTGTATCTAGGTTATAAAAAGAATCCCTGTAATATAAGTGAGTGACACTTGCACTTGGGATTATGGGTGTAGAATCCAAAAGTCCAACTCAGACATCTACAATTTTCATTTGGTGTTTCAGTGGGTAGAATTTAGATGCCTTAAAATGGAAGTGCAGAAATTCAGAGGRGTGTTGATAACAGCATTTGCCAGAGCCTGGGTAGAGTTTCATGATGAAAGAGCTCTATAAAGACCTGAGAACCTACAAGCATTTTCTGGAAAACACATATTTGCACACATACAACTTATGGTGACAAAATCAGATTGCATTTTTTCCTTTCCCCTKGCCATTCCATATTTCTAAACTAACACRGTGTCCTGGTTTAGGGCAAATATGAGGAAACCTACAAATGGGGTCCCTCTAGAAAGTGAATTCAAGCAAACCCCCCCCTCAACTGGTTCAGGAAAAGATTTCTTTGGAGAMAAGTGGAAAAAACTSTTTATTTAACAAYCAAAGTAYTCACAAGMATAAAAAAYTATTAATATTAAACAATAAAACCTCTTGCTGTTCTGAAGAGATGGCAAATTCAGAAAGTTTTCTTGATGGGTTGTAGCTCAGCTCACTCAGTCTCTTYTCAGCCCCTCCAGTGCTGAAAAATGCCACGTCCCAGCCCCACTGGGCCGCAGGTGTCAGCTCCTGGTGTTCTTCTGGGTTTTCAGGCCAGACCACGGCTGAACAGTACCAAGAAAAAGAAAAGCCACAGTCTGGGGAACTTCTTTGCCTCAGCTGGACTGAAAGCAAAGGTGATCTCTCTCCTGCTGTCCATGCTGCAGACAGCACAGTTTGTGAAGGATGCAGGGTAGTAAGTGCAGTTGCTGAAAACAAACTGCACACTTCTTTTTCCCCCTTCACCCTTGAAACCAGTCTTAAAGGTGCAGAACTTAATATCSAGAATAAACAGAACAGAGGCTTGGGGATACAAGCATCATAAAGTCACCCCAGGATAAAGAGTGTTAAAGGAGAAAGAAGACTGCARAGAAGCTTTCTTACAAACTATCACTATGTATATTTTCCTGAAAGGTAGGTCTCATTTCCACAAGTTAACAAGACCAATGGATATTACATCCAAGAGCAGCACAAAATACAAGCTTGGGAACTACCACCAGATTTAAGCAGGTGGATCCATATCCATATACAACATGTTATCCTTCTCAATCAACAGTATAGAAGATTCTTCTGCCCCCAAGAACTTGTCAGACTTTTCTATASCTTAGCTGTCTTGACATCAGTAATCTCTAAGGTAGCCATTCTAAAGGGAAAGCATTTCCTTATGCAAGCTTTTTCAGTTCTTGAAAGACAGGGAAAATTACTCAGTTCTKTGTTTCAGTAAGCTATTATATTAATTTGTGGCTTTTCCATTCTCTGAGGTGTCTCCCTAAACCACTACCCACCAAATCTTTGGATTGCCAAGTACAAATGAGCTGCAGGTGCTTAGATATTGTGATTATTCTGCCCTACTCAGGATCAACCAGGGACCCATAAATTTAAGCCCAGCTACTATCTTCTCCYGYGCYCCTGATTTATTTTTAAAGYTATTTTTAYATTCTTMCACACATGCTAAAAATAAATAATTTTCTCATGGTCTAAATCAGAGTTGTACTGTTAAATGAGGGCAAAAAGGATAGGAATCAACATTTCTTGTGAACAGGAAATTTAGAAGCTGTTCAGAATTAATCCCAGAAAATTACTAAATGCTTAGAGCTTTGGGTTATGTGAARTAGAAGAGCTATTAGGATTCTCTTCATTTTGCTAGAAAGGCATTTGTGTAAAAAATATACATAATCTTCCCAAGGTAAAAGGACTCATTCAATCCTCAAGGGCAAGATTGAAAGCCAGCATTTGTCTGTGTGATTGCCCACTGGCTCTGTTCCTACTGGCAGCATAGCTTCACTTGAGCAGCGCTGCCAATGTGACTCAGTATTGTTTGATTTGAGTCACATAAATTTCTGGCTGGAGTTTTTAGGTGCAAATCCAGAATTCCTGGAAGGCTTGGAGGCCAGCAGCAATAGCAAACATCACCTGATATGTTATGATGCCAGCTCCAAATTTCCACCACAAGCAGTTAGTTTCTAAGGATGCTAATGAGTATAATGAGCAATTGGTGGAAAGTGCTTCTTTTTCAGTGCAATAGCAAATCAAATTTCTTTTTAAATTAACTGACATTATCTCAAAACACAATCAGAAATTAGACATTTTAAATGCCTAGAGATTCTGTTTTGTTTTTCCTTTCTGTGAGCTGGCTGAGAGTAAAACAATCCTGAGAATCCTATTCCATTGTGGATTCTTTTGCTTGGATTTTCTGTTTGTAGCTTCCCCTAGCTCTCAGATATGTCACAACCTTGAGGAATTATGGTCATTTAATCAGTATTGAGCATTTTCATGTTCAGCCTTCAAGCAATGATGCCTAAACTCCTATTCACAAGTGACAGCTAAATTCACTCTATTGCTTTCTGTRTAGTAGTACTTTACAAATGAGCTAAAGTTCACCTTTCTCAACAAAGCAGAGTTTATCAGTCCAATGACCTTCTAGAGGTGTTTTTTTGGGTTTTTTGGTTGGTTTTTTTGGGCTTTTTTTGTATGTCACTTTATAACAAGTATTCAATATCAGTATAAACCTGAAGATCCTAAGAGAATAACAAAGGAGTCAACTGGGAGCTGAGATACAGTTTGCCTCTAAAATGCTTGAAGAAGACAATCTGTGATCAGCCTGCAGATATTCTGAATTCAGAAAACACTTAGCTAYCTGGCCAGTAGCAGAATAAGACATTTCCAAGGAAAGCTAAAATGCAAGTTTAAATTYCTCTGTGCTATGTTCCCTGGCAATTTTTGTCTTTTCCAAGCTTCTTCATGGCTTATTTTAATTCATTTCCAAAATAGACTGAAAAAGTGCTCCTAACAATAAATAATTGGATACATCTACACTGCTGTGCAAAACCAGAGTTTCAGACAGGGCTGGAGGTCTAAGAACCTTACACATWGGGAAACATGATTGGTCACTGCACAAAGAACTATGTGGGAGATCTACAAGGAGTTTTTTTCAGATGCTATTGTGCTTAAAGAATATTCCAGACCTTCCTTCACACCATGTTATATAACATGACCATYTCCACCTGCTCCTGCCCTTTGGAAATATTATATGATCAACAGAAGCTGTGGCATTACTAGACAAGGASACAACTGACCCTAAATTCCACCTGGGTTTAGCCTACCTACATGACTGGATGTTTATAAATTGGAATCTCATGAGTATTCCTTTTTTTTAATAGAATTGCATAGTCCCAAAGCTCCAATAAAGATATATATGTATAGGCAGTGTTTAAGTGTGTGGGGCAAGAAGAAAAGAAGAGTACTCATTTCCAGGAGGTATGCTTCAAAATCCGTCTTCTGGTGTTGTGTCACAGAGAAAATAAATGAAATCAGTTGTTAAATTAAGGCCCAAGAAAAAGGTGAAATTAAATAACGTGGTGACTGGTTTGCAGAGCACCAGGTTTTAACCAATGAGTTTTAGGAGAAATGTCATATTTAACAAATGGAAGTTAAAAAKATATCTAGTGGAGCATGACATGAACTTCATCTTGAAGGGTTGAGAGGAAACAGTTAGTGCAAGGAAACATTTCATTGTAAACTCYACAAATTTAAAAGAAATGTAAAACTGTTCTTCAAGTGGGATTTGGAGTGGGGTAAAGCATGTCTTGCTTTTTGCTTTATGCTTTTTACATCTCCGGGGAAAACAAAAAAGTAATTCTGAGAATAGATAAAAAGCAAAACAGATCAGAAGTTATTTGGAAAAGGTAGGTTTTTCATTTTGTTTTGATTTATTCCAGTCCCAGAGATTTGTTTTGAGTTACATGTGAAACAGAAAGATTGAGGGGAAAAAAAGAGAGAGAATTTTGCATCAGTTCTGCCAGTACTTGGGAAAGGGGAGATTTACATGTATATCTCCTTACTGACATTAATGGTAGCTTTTAAGTATTAACACCAGAAGGGAAGAATAGAACTCTTTGTGCAACATAAAAYTCTCCATGGAAATTATATAAGGAATATGCATGCATGCACTGACAATAATTTGACAAAAATTTAAATTAATTTACCACTGCACAGRTAGATTGTTTTACAAAGGTAGGGGTAGTACTGGGGGAAAAAAAAAAAAAGGTGTGATTATAATTAAGATATTTTTCTGGGCTTCGAGCAAGCAGAGATCAGTCCACTTTGTCATTAAAGAGACAAGACTCATTTCATGCAATCTCTTGGTGCCTCAGTCATGTACCAATAGATATAATAATCTTTCCTTTCACTCTTACTTTATTTTTCTTGACATTTGAGATTGTCATCTCTTTGGGAYTTGGATATTTTAACACATGCATAAGCCAATAAGCCAATAAAACACATATATAAGCCAATAAGCAGTCAAATGCAAACTAGCCTAAATTAGGTGTAATGCATCTGTGAAATTTAAGAATTTCACATCCTCTAAAGAACATTGAGACTACTTCTGTGTACCAAAATTTTTTCTTTAATGTCTGTGGTTTTTAATTTTGTTTTTTTAGAGTTTCTACCAGAATTACTAATTTAGACTTACAGTATTTGTCTCACCTAACTGKATCAGTGGATCATTATGTCTTTCATCTGGTCTTCAGAAATTATTCTCAAAATATTATATTGGGCAAAATATCTTACCAGTTTTTACCAGGTGACCCACTTATCTCAAACACAAGGATTTGTGTTTATGTCTGATCTCTGATGCAAGAAAAAGAGCTAACCTGAGTTGTATATTCTGTACATCAGTGAGAGTCCTTGTCCAGCATCATTCTGTACAATAAAGACTGACAATTAAAACCAGAGAAGAAAATGTTGCTGCATCCAATGTTTCTTTCACATCACTCAATTCAACAGGAAACAAGCAGAGAGTACATGTACAAAATTAGGCACAGAGACATTGACACAGCATATGGAAAAACAATGAGGAAACCCAAGTGTTTGTTATGCCACTCTTGGAAACTTTCAAAGCACCTGTACTTCTGTTTTGTAGGAGAGGTCATATGTAAATCTTTGGATTGTTTTTTTTTTTTTTTTTTTTTTTTTTTTTTTTTTTTGAGAACTGGAACAGAAAAAAAAAATTCTACCACATTCTCAGTTTACAGAATTAGGTAACAGCCTGATGAAACTCAGGAGAAAATGGTGGCCAGCAGAAAAACTGTCATAATGATTCAAAAGCAGCAGCAACATTAAATGAGAGAAAAAAAATGGTCTATTAATAAATCTAGAGAAGATCTTTCTTTTTTCTTGAAAATMATTAATAATAAAAACAGGATATTGACTCTTTTTAGAAGACTTAATYTCCATTATGATGTGATTTATAAACATTAGATAAAATCAAAAGCTATGTTATAATGAGATTCTGTTGACTTTATATGAACAAGTTACRTTATTACCTTACATACCATACCCTGAAATGTGCTAAATCCAAGTAAACGGACTGATATCAACAACACTAGTAACAAAAAACTGAAGTATTAAGGATTTTCTTGAAATCCTGAATTCCAAGAGACTTKGTGTGTATTTGATCAGGGAATACATCTGCAAAGCCAGCATCAGGTTTAGCTAAAAGTTTAGGTGACCACTATAACAATTATGTAACTATAGCTAYGTTCCTATATTGCTCTGACAGACAAAGAATGACATGAAAACTTACACATTCACAAGGTCACCAGAGATTTTGCCCAGATTACCAATTCTGTGCCAGTTTTAGTCCCAATTCTGCCTGTCCTGTGGTCAGGATCAATGGTGCCAGTTCAAAGTAATATAAATTYTGCATAAGCTATTGTTTGCACCAGTGCTTGTGACCCAGATCAACATGTGGTGAGTCAGAGATATTTGAGGGCTTCTATAAATATCATATATTGAAAGAATAAAAGTCAGAATTCCTGACTCCAAAAGACTGTAAAAAAAACCTCATGCTTTGTTCCAAATAATACCTTGGAARTTCTTCTCAGTACAGCAGGCATAAAACAATCAAATTGCTTTAAGCTTTTTTCCGCATTTAGATATGTTAAGTTTATATAAAGAAACGTTTTATATACATTGAGCAACTCCAGAATTTAGTTAAAAATCCRTCATGACTCTCAAAATGAAACCATGAGTTACTCCACCAAACATTGCCTGTGTTTTTAGCATCYTCATGCACTATTTGAAGTACTTATTTGAATAATTGCTTTTTTGGAGGGGGGGGAAGGAATAGGTCATACCAGGGAAAAAACAAACCYAAATCAACCAACAGCTAAAACAGATCACAAAAGTTACTAGGTTATGTAAATTATTTCTTAATTTTTTGAGGTTTTATATTTGTCATCCATGTAGTTTTCCCTAAACTTTCCCAGCATCTTAAGTAATGCCTTCCACTATTATTTGTAATTTCTGCAGGCTTTAATTAACTCTCCATGACCTTGAAATCATTAGCTTGTTTATTTCAGTTTTATTTTTAAAATAAACTTTTGCCTAAGTGCTGACTATTCTCTTGAAAAGAAACATCCTACAAGACAGCTCACTGAGGGAACTGACAGAGTGAAGAGTTTGGTGAGATTRTATTGTTTCTTTTGGGAGTTTGATTAACTTCTCACTTTGTAGTATTTAATAGTTTAAAGAGCTGGAATATACAATGCCTTTTTGGTTCTTTTAATGGCTTGTTTAACACAAATCCTTTTCCTTAGTACTTTTAGTTCCAATTACAAGATTCTGGAATTCAATTTAATTTAACAGCTATCCCTTTTCTGGAAGCAGCTATAATTGCCATAAGGCAAAACTTAAGTTAAAAGGATTTTAAATGCATATTTTCAATTTTAGCAGATTAATTTTTGTTTGGCTTTCAAGAAGGCAAGACACACTTAATGATTTCGTCCATATTGATTTATCCCTTACAATAATCTTGGTTTTAATCCACATAGTGTTAAGAAATGTCAGGTTGTTCCAAGGCATCTCTTCAAATATCTTTGTAATTTTAAAATGTTTATTGAAAAATTCTGGAGATTCAAATCTACATGAACTTGATAGTCAGTTTCAAAAAAAAAAATGTTAACTTAAAGATGAAATTTTAGTATTCTTCAACATAACCGTACTGGTTTGAAAGCAAAACCAGTGAGAGACTCCAAGTCAGAAGTACAATATAATAGGAAAAAGATAAAAATAAATGCAGTAGTAAAAAAGAAAAGACCCTTGACAGAGTCAGAATACAGCCTGACACCCTGTTCATTAGGGTGGTGGTAGCAGTCCAAATGAAGCAGTCTTGTTGAAGCAGTGATTCTGTAAAAAGATCTGGCAGCTCCTRTCCTCTGGGAATCCAGTCAGTAAGGGCTCTTTGTACTGTCCCAAAYCCCAGATTATATCCAGGTGRGAATRCTTGGCTCCTCCCCACTGGGCAGAGCATCTCACAATGGGCTGATAYCATTCTAGGAGTCACACAATKGGTCCTTGATTGCCCATTTAGCAGAGACARCTCCCAAATGGAACCCTGTGAGTCACTGGGCAGGGCATTGATGGCCCATTAACAGGAGATAGTCCTGAGGGAGGGGGYAGGGAAAACACTGCCCCACCTGGTTTAAACAGCTCATAGAACACATATTTTGGGCACATCTTACATTGCGACCTARKACAATAACCTTGRATATYTTTCTAACATTTTGCAAAATTAATTTTTGACAGGTGGTGAATACTGGTATTTACTCTCTTTGTCCTAAACAAACATGAATGTCTTTTGAATAAGAGATATATTTTGAATACATTCTATTGATATGTTCTGAGTTATTCATTCATGCACACTAATGAGAAAAGCCAAAATAGGGGTTTTTTTCTGCCCATGGAAGTATTTTTCCAGGCTTGAGAACAGGTAGCACGCTGTTAACTAGCAGGCAGAGCAACAAGAGTAACTTGAATGATGTCTTGGTAGGCATCTTCACTTAATCTGGTAAGGGGACATAAATCAATTATTTTAAAAAATAGCCATTAATTTCTTAATTGCAACATTATCCCTCTAAAGCTAGAGGATCAAAGGACTTTCATGGATGTTAATSTTCTGATGGCACAAGTGAAATCTAGGGAAGGGTAATSACAGACTTTTTTTGCATTCCTTATRKAYAAGGCATAGATGGTGGAGCCTCCCACAGATATACAATAGCAAAGAKTTTCTGACATACATTTAGGTGTTAGAAACCTATTCAAGGTTTATTATKATATTATTTTTGATATTGCATGTGTTGCTTTACCACAGAAAGTAAAGTCTGAGGTGATGAAAAGCTGCTCCCTTAGTGTAATGTTTGGTGAGGAATTTCTGTTTACATATCAAATGCATTGTAGAGAAAAAAAAGTTGTTTTGACTCCACTAGAATATCTTGCATGCTTCCTGAAAAAWAAGTTTGTAAATGATTCATAATAAATTTAGCAATTATATGAAGTTACACTACCGTGACACAAAGTAAAGAGGACAGATGAGTCAATCTTCGTATATATTAGAGTCCATCTCCAGTCTGCTCACCATTTTTTCTTTCAGCCCTTCAAACGTGTAATACCAAATACTGCAAAGAGTTGGTTAGGTTATAACATAGCCAGAACAATTTCACTKCCCCTCCAAAAGACTGTTGTCACGCTTGATCCCCTTTGTATGTCCCCTTTCATCAATTTCATATGAGCCATAGCTTTTTAGGACTCAATAAAAGTTTTTCAAAGATCATTTRACCATGTGAAATGCTTTTGAATGACAACACAATTAACTCTTTCTATGGAAGCAAATGTGTTATTTGGAAATCCAGAGAAATAACGTTAACCAAATGACTGATGTATCTGAGTTTTCTAATTTCCTACTAATTAGTAAAAAACAATTTCAAAATTCAAAAACAAAAAGAACAATTCTATACTATTCTATCTTATGTACAATACACAGTCCAAGACAAGCTTTCAGAGTGCTTTGCAAAAAGATTAGCTCACTGTACTGGTTTCACATTCGCTGATTTGTTCCCAGCCAATGCACCAATTTGTGTAGTGCTTTGAGTGACTTTTCTGCTGTGAGATAGGATTAGGAGATGCAAAACAGGCTCAGACTTAAAGGGTATAAAGAAAGATTTATTAACACACACTGAAAGAAGAAAATGAGAATCAAAATGATACTTTCAAAACACTTCTCCTCCCTCCAACAACTATTTACTTTCCCACTGAAGACATGAAGAAACAAAATGTGTAATTTTCAGTCAGTCTCACCATTTAAAAATAATCTTTCATCAGTTCTTAGGAAGAGGAGTCTCTTTTGGAACTCCCTTGGAGACATCCTCACAAGAAACTGTTCTCTGGTGGTTCCCATGTCATGAATCTGCAACCACCCAGAAAAAAACTCTCTGCAAAGTGTGAAGCCCCTCTGATTAGCAGCTTTCCCATTAGCTGCACATGGGTCATGTCTGCTTATTTTAGGGTACCATTCAAGGATGCCTCTTCTAGTATAAAACAAAAGTTMTCTTCTTCTATCTCCAAAAATCATCTTCATCTCAAGGAACAGAAGTTTGCCTGGGAGCAGAGGGCTTTATATCACTTTATCTTCCTCTGTTCAAAATTCTCCAYTAAATCTCAGTTATACCAGTCCACAACTTTTGACCAAAGCTCTGCATCCCTCTAAACAGCATTCATGTTACAGGGAAAATTAGTCCATTCTCCATRGTTTCACAAGAGAAGTCCAGCCAAATAAGGCACCTCCTCTCTCTTCCCCCTGMCCGGCCTGGCCCCCTGAGAAAAGCAGAGAGCTGGGCTGGCTTACCTCTCTCAAATCCTGGAAGAAAGAGAACTTTTCCCAGGATTCCCTGATTTCTAAGTTGTGTAGCCCAGAAGTCGTATCCCTGTATTTAATTGGTTTGTTCAGTTGCCAGTTTCAAAGCCAGTCACTAATTGGTTTTTGCTATCCATGCTAAACCAGCACACTCACTTATATAAAAGGAAAAATGAGGGGTTTGAAAAAACAACTTTCAAAGCCTCAGGTTAGGATACTTGGATTATAGAGTAAAGTCTGAAACAAATTAATATTTAATACAGCCCTTCTTTCTATTATAGATGCACTCCTTACCAAACTTCTGATTGGTAAGAAAACTTTTATGTCCAGTAAGTAATAGAATTACAGATGCTATACATAAAATATTGAAAACCTCCTGGCCCTGTGTTGGACAGGCCCCATTTACCCTATCTGTACTGCAGCTGAACGTATCAGAAATCTGCTGCCCCTTCATCTTAAAGATGGATGCTTTCCATCATGTTCCTTTTMTTTTATTTATAACTTACTCTTGTTGATGTAGCACTAGCTAACCTTTCATATAATTTTGGAAGGTCTGAAGCTTTCTGTTTACCACTGGGGCACAAGACATAAACTCTTGTAAAAGGRCATAGCTGAGGGCTAGGTTAGTACCAACTAGCCATTTTGTTTAATACAGTGCACAAGAGCCTATACTCTTAATTTTAGAGTTTAGCTCTGTGAAACACATCAGAACAGCTGAACCTGTGTATCTGAAGTGAACTCAYATGTATAATGAATATGGACATCAGAGATTCTGTACTGACTGCAGCACTCAGTCATGCAGAAAATGACTACTGTAGATTGGAGAATGTTATTGATCTTTGTTTCCATCATCCTTTGTCTTTTTTTTTTAATTTTTTTTTTCATTCAGTATGAAAACATTATTCAGGGATGAATTTTCAATTTTCTTTGGAATGGTCTTTCAAATTTTACAATATTAAAATAATATGTTTCAGAGAAAGAACACATGGACAAGAAGGACAGTAAACTACAAATTTCTTCATATGGCTTTACTGATAGAGTTCCGTAGCAAAATTGACAAAATAGCACTTTCTCAACTGTGTGCTAGCCCTCAGGGTCTTGGCTGTACAATGAGCAAAATTTAACCTCAGGGAGCAGAACTATATTGTACACATAYATAATGCACTGAAAGGGAAACGGCAGACTGGCAGCTCTAATACATGCTGCAGGGCAACATCCTGCAGTCTGAATGGAATTGCTCTCCATCTGGAATTTCAGGGAAATCAAAAACTTGCTGTTAYGTGGCTGTGAAAATCTTATAATTTCTATTGTTTTCCACTCTATYCCTTGCACATACCTTATTAAAAATTATTTAGGTTCATCCTTGAGTAGCCACAAGCTATTTAGGCTCTAGATCCATACAGCAAACTATTGACAGTTCAGCACAGTACTCTTATAATGTAAAGAAGGCTATTATGGTGCTATTGCATTGCAGTGCCTCCTAAGTGTTTCCCTTCCTTTTTCTTGCTCTCCTATGTATTCTTTAACTGCATTTAAATGTTAATCTTGGTCTTGCAAGTGGGCTTCATAGGAGAAAAATATTCTAAATAAAAGACAAATTACACACAAGACTAATACTTGGACAGCATTAATTACAATCTTCAGTTAGCTGGAATATGGAAGGGATGTTCCAAATATAACTTATGACTTCCTCTTGGAGCAATTATTTTGAAACTCCCTGATTACAGGAACATCACTGTAAAACACATAAAAGAAAAAGTTTCCTTTCAAAGCAAACATTTAAGGTAACATTTTTTCATTCTGAAAGGTTTTTGTCATATTTATGTATTGTGTCTTCTCCAAAAGGATAACAGCCCATATGTAAAATGAAAGAAAATAGGGAGATTTTGAAGAGGGAATCATAGAACAAGTTGTGGTGGGAGGCTGATGTAAGGTAATACACATGGCCAGAGTCGAATTAGCCAYGTGTTTATACATCAAGRTTCTCTCTGAGGGTGCCTGCACCTCCAGAGATGGCTTAATAAGAGCGAGACCACTTCTTCAGGCATGCCGTTGTAACACAAAAAGGGTTTAATAAAATGAGAAAATAATAAACAGTACAATGCAAATAAAAATAAGCCGTACGCAGGTGCAGTGGCATTGCACCATGTATAAGCATCCCGAAAAAGCCCTGAGAGGTTTTGTGCAGTCGTTTAAGTACCTAATGTTTGAGGCAGTGTCTTTTGGCACACTGCCCAATAGAGAACAGTTACATTGTGACAGACAGGTACAGAGATCTGTCCACGGCTGTGTCCTGGCACTGAGCCAATGGCAGCTTGGAGGGTAGAGAAATTTCTGGGGCTATTTCCTTTTAAGTCTAATGGTAAAACTAAAGATGTTTTCCCTATAAGGAATATATCTGCCAGGTCTAAAACTGCATTCCTACAGGAGGCATTTATAAAAACCATCTAGTACAAACCCTCTGCAATGAGTAGCAACATCTTCAACTAGATCATTTCATCTTCAACTAGATCATTTTTCTCAGAGCTTCATCCAATCTGATCTTGAATGTTTCCATGGATGGAACATCTACCACCTCTCCGGGCATCCTGTGTAGGAGCTTTACCTAATAAAAAATTTCTCATTGTAAAACATTTCTTCCTTATACTTAATCTCTTTTAGTTTAAAAACGCTACCCCTTGTCCAAAGGATGAGAGAAAGGGTGTAAAGCAACACAGCTTGTTTCAAGTGTTATTTTGCTTAGACCAGTTGCATACTCTTTCATTTAGTGTGAGTGGAGAGTGAGTCCTGCCTGTCAGYTTACTGTAAGAGAAATCAGAAAGACATAACTTGTTCTGAAAATTTTCAGTTGCCAGGTGATGGATCTTCTGTTTTTCCTTTACTTCCCATCAAGCAAAATATCAAACATGATGATGAAAAAAACCAAGTCAACAAACTGCTTCACTGTGTTAACACATGGAGTGCTGTGGGGGAGGATTGTTCTGGGATTCTAACTTTCTGGAAAACAGAAATCCAAAGTTCCAAATTTATTTTCAGTGACCCTCCATTATTAATAGACTGCTAATATGTTCCTGAGTACTTAAGCATTCAGAAATAAAAATTCATTCTTTGATGCTTGTTTGGAACCTGATTACGTGGTTCTATGTCAACCTATATGACAGTTAATCCCTGTGGACTATATTCAACAGAGCATATATAGGTCATCAGACAAAACCTCCACTGAAATCAATAGCAGAAATAAATTACTCTGGTATAGCTTGTCTGTCTGCATTTGATTTGCTGATACATGATTACTCTGAACTGTTAGCTTCATTTACTTTTATTGATTGTTACTGTGAAATGCTTGCTAATTGCACATCAGATTTTTAAAGGTGCTTAATTGCATACTTTAGGCTAGTGTTAAATTCCATACATTGATTATCTGTGAATTCTGTTCCAAGGAGTTCCAGCTCTATACCATGCTTGTTTTCTGTAATGTTATGGGCCGTGTCATTATCTCAATCACTGTTGATTCTAGAATTACAGTAACAGAGATGTAGAAGAGAAGCTAGGTCCATTTTCAGGGTTTGAATACTAAAGGCAAGATCAAATTTTTTTTTTTTAAAAGGTGGGTGATCCAGATTCAGTTTTTGAACAATACACAGTCCAAGCAATTTATGTCTCTGGTCTGATTTAAGTAAAGATTTGCCACTATGTCTAACACCTTGGTATTTAACCTGTATATAGGTGCTCAAGCCTTAGAGCAGGAGCAAGAACTCAGTCAGAACTCTTAGATACCAACCTAAGTTAGAATTAATTTTCCAAACCTGCCTTCTTTTGGGAAGTAGGAGATATCCACTCTTAGGCGACTCAGGGAGGAAAACTTCACTGGTAGGGCTCTGGTATAAAAGTACTCTAGGATAGTCAGGTGCTACCAGCAGCATTCAGTGGCGATATATGGGAGATTCCAAATTCAGTGACAAAAACATGAGTTGAATTTGCTCATCCAATTAAGAAATTAATGTGTGACCCCACATACCATCCACACCCCAGYCAGGTCTAGGGGAAGGAATTGCCTGTTTAAGGTTAAACTGTCCAGATCTGTAGTTATCAACCRAAGTTTGGAAGTGGGTATTGTGCAGGTATTCTGTATTCTTAATGGCAATTTATGCACATCACAGTTTGATTCCCTTTTTAGGTGGTCAAAATTTCTCTCTTGGTATCCCTACTTGTGTTTGAACATAGGTAATCCATCATTTACAAGTAGGGAAAAAATGTGTATAATGTCTATGCTGAGCGTATTTATGGATGTTCTCTTTAAAATATATTTTAACTTCAAGTTACTCTGTACCCAATTTTTTTTCAAACAATATTCCACTTGAGTGGAAGGAGGACTGTGAGAGTAACAATTATGAATAAAATGACAACAAGAAAGAAACAGTAAAGTTACTGGAAATTTAACTAATTTCAAGTCTGAAAATAAAGTTTGAACTGAAAGCTGGTTCTTATTTTATTCATGTCGCTTTGTTAATGCGTGAAAAAGCATAAATCCCCTTTTGCTAATATGTTCTATCTGGAGACTGTTAAATCATTTAGCAATAATATTGTCTTGGGTAGCTTTGTGAGCAATGTGARTTTACAAGGGTCTGATGGTCAGTAACCACAGAAATAAGATATAATTGAGGCAAACACTGGAGTAAATTATTAAAGGTRCCAGGCTTCCCATTACAAAAGGTAAAAATTCTCCCTTGAGGTAAACTGGCATAATAATTCTCAGGCCTGAGAGAAAATAAAGCATCCAAATGCTCAACATTTTTTAAGACATASGAAGACACAGAAAAAGCAATCACTKTTTTGTCTGCTTCTGCAAATTTGAAATAGGAGTTTAATTTATTAAAAATGTAATTTTGGYAGTAAAAAGTCCTAACCAACTGTGTTTCTGGTCTTGTTGAGGCCTTTGAGGTATGAAGTTAGATCAGAAATTATGAGGAAAATCTGATATTTTAATTCAGACCTATTAAATATTTGAGAGCATATGCTATCTATTCATCATTGCAYAACAAACCTTACTGACAGATTTTTGTTTGCTGTCTGGGTTTCTTAGTAGTGGAAGCAGAAACATTTTAGGAAGAAGGGAAATCTTASAGCCATGAGGTCACTTGTTTGCTGAGTGCTTTAGGCACTGCTAACCAGTGCCGTAACCTCTCCTTGCTCTCCAAGCTGGAAAATGTGGGTTGGTCTGGTCCTCTGCCCAGGGCTTTAGGTGGAAAGTGCTCATGCCCTCCCATGCCTCTCAGGTGTGCCAAACACTGTACCAGGGTGGAAAACAATCCTTGTGGTCTGAGCAGTACTGCTTTTAAACCCTTTAACTGCTCCTTGGGCTACATTGCTACTGAGATGAGTAATGACAAAGTTGACTCCTGGGAAAGCACAGAGGCCTGTAGTATATTGCACCCAGTGTAAAAAGACAAAGTATAAACYGCAAACCACAAATCATGCTCATGATTTGGAAACAGGTAAATATTTTTCTGCCAGATTCCCAGACAGTCATAAAAGAGGTAGGAGTACTCAGGTGACAAGCTCCTCTATGCTCAGTCAAGAGTCATCCAGATTAAAAGCAGAAATATAAACTTCTCTTCCCCCTCTTGAAACAGGAGACATTCTTGGCAGCTTGTTTTGCCGCTAATGTGGAACTGTGAACATTTGGCTGCAAGCCAATTCTGGGAAGAAAATAGCTGAAAAAACATTGTCTCGTATGGTATTTCTCTGACATGGGAAGAGGTAGAAAATGATGTAAACTTTATGAGGAAAAATATTTTGTGGYTGTTCGTATCCCAAACATGAAGGCCTATGAATTGAAGACAGCCTTTAGGTATTTATTGACTGTATGAGAAGCTGGGGCTTGATTCCCAGCCACCTTGATTTTGCATCTATCCTCTTGGATAAGGTGAGAGGCAATTGCCAAAGTGGGAAGTGCACCAACAACCTTCACCACCTGCCACAGCAAGATGTTGTGACTCTGAGCATATCTAAGATTTCTCTAATTTATATTCACAGACAAGTCAGTGCTTTGGAACGTGGGGAATGGAGGAACCTACTTTAACCCAAGCAGAAGGAGGGGATCAGTTCCTCAATCTCTGAATTACTCACAGTTCACTTGTTTTGCACAATTTTTATGCACCACCTGATCAACTTCAGTAAATTAAAATGAAGTATAACTAATACTAAATACATTGCTTTTATTTTTTTTTGAAGTATTTCTGGTTCCTTGTGCTCAAAAAAAACCAAGGAACTTTATCAGGGTAAAGTACAGCTAAATTTATAAGAGCAGAACAAAAGCAGCCAGCAAAGGCTAAAGGATGGGAGATTTATGTTTAAAGCTGCATGGAAGGAATCAGAGAACACCAGTGATTTACAAAACCTATTGAAGTACAAGAAGAAAAGGTTATAAAACATCCATGAAAACATTTACAGGAGCTATCAGAAAAACATTGTCAGAGAGATTTGGCTATGAGAGTCACCACACAGGAGAAGTAGGAGGAGGAATGTTAATTGCTTTTAAGCAAAAAAATCCCTCTGATATTTATGACTATTTTTTTTAAATAAAAAAACATTCTAGAGTATACAAAAATTTAAAGGACCCTCATTACTTAACTAAGAATGATAAGTAGAAAGTAGAAATCGGTCTTCTCTTCAAATGATAATGACCAGTAGGAATTTCTAGAAGTGAAGGGACAAAAACCACTTTGAGTTCCTAAGCAAGACGGCCCTTCCGTGAAAGTTGTGCTAACACACTTCAGTAAGTTTTGAAATGCAGAATGTGGCAGCTTTGGGCCACTGGAGGCAATGGAGGAAGGGGGCTGCCAGACCAGGCCAGTGCAGGATGAGCAGCCATTGCCTCTTCCTGTCAGGCTGTGCTGCCTTCCAGGGCTCTGTGATTCCCACTGCAGCCACGCAAAGGCCAGAACTCTTAAATCCAGGAGGGTTGCCCACTATCCAATCTGCTGACAGCACAGATTGCAGATTTTCCCTATTGAAACAAAAAATAAAAAAAAAACCATTCTGCACAATTTTTAATTTCCAAAAGCGATCCAAGGCAGTGGCCTGAGCTGTATTCAATGCAACTAATACCTAATCTTCAACACTCATCAAGGATGTTAGAAGTAAACAGTTGCAAACAGAGTTGGTTGAAAATTTTTAAATTTTTATGTAGACTGACTCACTTTACTCAACACTGAATATATTCACAACAAGCTAATGGTTGGCTTTTTTTCTTTTTTTTTGTTTCCTTTTTCTATTCACTAATTCCTGCCCAAAAAAGAAAAGCAGAGAAAAGAAAGGATGACTGACAAAAATAAAGCTTAAATAAACCAAAATTATCAAAATTTAAAACAGGAATGTTTTAAAATTCACAGCAGACTAAGACAAATATTCACCAAAAAATTAATGAAAGAACATTGTTAACATTAAAAAAAACTAACTTTGTTAGAATTTGTGTGTCTTTATACAATTTTTGGAAGGTCTAAACAAAAAATCCCCCAAAACCAAAACTCCCTTCCCCCAAATCTAGGAAAACCAAAAACAAGACCTCCAAAAAATCCCAAAGGAAAAACCCTGAAAAAAAAATCCAACTCCTAAAAAGCTTCAAGCAGAAGAAATGTTGATCTTTTTGTTTAAACAAAAGGCTTATATAAAGTCCTAAATACTTCAGGTGCTGGGCAAATCAAGTACTAATTTACCAGAAAGGTAAGCTTTCYATGGTCTTTAAGAAATGCATCTCATTCTGTCACAGAACAAATATTCAGATTGTTTTGAAATCCAACCTAACAAGGAAGCTCAGKGATGAATAAATGGAGATGACTTGGCTGCAAATAAAAATTTCCAAAGCCATGGGGCAATCTCATATCACAGTTTAAATAGTAGGGTTTTTTTCTTGGGTTTTTTTTTTTAATCAGAGGACCAAATTATACTACATTTCTCTCTGTCTCTTCCCTCTCCATTGTTTTTTAATCAAAGTACAAAACCATTTGTTGATAAAGACAGAAATTGGGACTTGCTTTGTACTTCTAAACATGCCTCATCTCCTGGCACATATATAATGTGTTCCTTTGTTGAATTTAGAATAGAGCCATGGAAACTGAGCAAATTAAATAAGAGTTAAAGAGATGCTATTTCACAGTTGCAAGTCTTAGTCCCTATAAACCCACATTGCTCTGGAGTGGATAGTAGCTCTTACACCATATTGGTAAAAAAAAATGGTAAGGCAAATATTTTTAAATTTTCTTTAATATGTGTTAAATTAATATAATTRGGTTAGTGACAACACAGCATATTCTGTGATTTTGTGGACTAAAATAATAAATGACAAACATATTTCACTATTYATTCATCTACTTTCAGGTGAATCTCCATAACCATGGAAATCAAGAAAGCTGAAAACTTATAAGGAAGCGCCTTTAAATTATAAAAAGGATTTCTTGCCTTACGCATCTGTAAAATCTAAAGTGAGTGCAATTTGTATACTTAAAATTAAAAAAGTTAAAATTGAGTGAAATGTACCATGATTTTCAATTGCTTTCAATTACCATTAAACCTTTTTGAGAGCAATTTGCATAATGTTTCATAAACATGTAGGCAGATTAACCTTTTTAGTTAATTTAT
Source organism: Alauda arvensis (assembly GCA_902810485.1). Classification (NCBI taxonomy): domain Eukaryota; kingdom Metazoa; phylum Chordata; class Aves; order Passeriformes; family Alaudidae; genus Alauda; species Alauda arvensis. The sequence continues at coordinate 247,428 of CADDXX010000793.1, forward strand.
TCATTAGCAGTAAAAATTCAAGGCCTCTCTTATGAGAAAATAATGTCTTGCTGTTAAATTACATGGAAACAAAGCAATTGGGACCTAGTTGCCTCAGTTCTCCCTGTGTCAAAGCACAAAACAGGGGAGAGAATAAAGCTTCGCCTGTTAGCAGAGTGTTGATTAAATCGCCTGTTTGTGAACAATTAGCAGTATTACAAGAAGATTAGGTGAAGTATTAATTAGAAATGGGTGAAAAGAGTCCTGCCTGGGGCAGGTACCTGCTAATATGGGGGAATGGAAGAACAAAAAAATATGAGAAAAGGCAGAGGGTATGACTCCTATATTAAATCTCATAATCTCAKACATTCTGTCAATGGAAAGTGTGTTTTTCTGTCACTTTATGATTTCTTTACATGTCTGTAGCTTGCTGCYTGAGATAGAAGGGAGTAGTTACATTCCTTTCTGCCCCAGTGTGGTCTCCATTCTTTATTTTGCCTCTGAATGAATTGAGAATCCCRTCATTATCCATATGTGGGAATGTAAAAAGTGGTTGAAGTTTGGACACTTAYGTAGTATTTTATTAGCCAGGTTCTTAAGGTGTTTTCAACAACAGGAGATTAAAGTCTTCTCATGAGCTGTAACTGAATCATTTCCAGATTGATCTTAGCACACTGAGAGGTCTATCACTTTGGGTAAGGTTATACAACGTTGGCTGATACAGGCCACAACACCATGTAGAGAGCAGCTTAGCTGATGGAGATAAAGCCTAAATGTACAGTTTAAAGTTCTCATCAGTTTTAGATCTATCCTTACATCTCTTCTTTAAGAAATAAAACAAAGCCTTTCTGTACACAYGCTCTGCCATTTGTCATAATGCTATTGTCTTTAGAATGTATATAAAACAAATACACTGTTGCAAGGAGTGTCCCCAATCTTTAACCTATTTACTCAGGTATATGTGTGAATTTTTAGATTGGGACATCTGCTATATAATATAACTCTATTAAATTTATAATTATTTCCAAATTTAAATGTCAGGACATTCAACTTGATATTTTTACACTTTCCCATATTTTTTTCAGGGGTTTACATCTGGAAGAGGTATTATACTGATCAAGATTTCAAAGTTGAGGAAATTCCATACTCCCTTCTGGTGATTCCAAATAGCCAGATTATACCAGTGACATGTGAATGTTGAAATCACTAAGGGCACAATTAGGCAGAAGCATTAAATCATCCAGTATAAGTATTATTCATGGGTCTCTTGCATTGTTGTCATGTGCTGCTTAGTGGAATGTTGTTGAATTAACTGATGTAAGTCAGCTACAAAATCTGTAACAATCTCAAAATTCCAGAATTCTGTGGAAAGAGTTTAAAAAAATTAAATAGATTCTCTACAGAAATTTAAAAGAGATTAGATGTTTAARGTTGGTTCCTTATCTTTTAAGATGTTTACCAATTTTCTAGTAGAATTATATAGTAAAAAACTCTACTGTCTTTCAATTAATAAACAAAAACAAACAAAAAAATCAGAAAAAAACCCACAATGTGTTCATAAATAGAGGGGCCTAAATGTCTGGAGGAAAGCATCGTGCTTTTTCTTAGAAAGGTCTCATGTTAGTAACCTATCTTACTAACTGCTAGAGAAGCATGCAGATTCTGTGACACAGGTAAATAGAAATCCACCAGGAAACCAGATGTTTTTAATAAGCAATATCTTCTAGGAATGACTTTCAGAGTCTTGCTCCATTATTAAGAATTAGAAACCAATGAGGCTAAAAATAGGAATAATCTGCTATGTACAAAAATCACTAATTTACCATTCTATAAGAATCACAAAGTGAGATTTGCTTGCAATGAAAATGCCAAGCACTTCACATAAGMCCATACAAAGGCTGTCAAACACCCTCTCTATCCTAACCTGATGTTTCACTGGAAGTTTCCACCACATAGCAGATCTGTGTTCTTTCTATAGCTGTATTAGACACATCATTCCCTACAAAGTGCCTGAAGCAGCTGAAGCAATCACCTCAAATACGATAATACATTTCAGTAATATGAACCCTGAACATTTAAAGTTGGAATGCTTTTGTATAAAGTCTGCTTCRGGAACACTTTGCTTTGACTTTCGTCAAGAAATCAGATTATAAAATCATAAAATGCTGAAGACAACTTCAGWTAGTGTTGTAGTCTTCCTGATATAATCCTAAATACAATTGTATTGTGAAAACCCCCTAAGGAACAGAATCCCCCAAGGAGCAATTAATATTATGACTGTGACACTCTGGGTTATTTTGGGAAAGGTACTGGAGTCAAATGGAAAGCAAAGCTCACTCTTATTAATAAAAAGGTTAAATACTAAGTCAAATGGCAGAAAATTGGCTTAAAACACTGTGGATAAAAGCAGAAATCTATTTTAATTTTGAAGTGCYTGTCCTGAACAATTGCACATCCACCTTGACAGGAAAAGTTTCTCTTAATGTCTCCTCTTGGAGTAGCTTCCATTCTTCTCCGTAAATCATAGGAAATTAGACATATTATAAGAACTGTAAGCTCATTTCCCTCTTACAATTATAGTTTAAAGAGCTTAGATGTCATATAAACTAGTGTCTATTTAAGTAAATTGCAATTTCTAATCACTGTATGCATCTCTTTGTTTCAATGCCCAATTCCAAATGAAGACTCCCACTGTTTCATAAGAAAACAGAAACTCGAATGTTTGGGAAGGAAAAAACAATGTTCAAAAAAAATCTCTTAAAAGAAAATCCTGAAAAACCAGATGAAAACACAGGGAGAGATATGATTCTGTTATCATAGATGAAATGAGATTGCTTGCTATGTTTTAAATCAATTTTATTTTGTCAGACATAATGACTTGCTAAGTTTCAGTAAATATGACATATTTGGACTAAACAAGAGGATTGTATTTTATGTGACACAGTTTAGTGGTACCTTAACTTGCAGGGCAAATGAAAGATTGAGTCACTTTACTACATAAATTAACGCAGAACCTGGGTAGGAATCTCTTCCTAACCTCCAAAGTGCTCTAACTCCTTAATTATTCTGAATTGGCATCATAGCCATTGGAGTCACTCCATGAAATATAAATAGATATTCACTATTAAATATTTAGAAGGGAAAATAATAAAATTGTCCTCTATATCATTGATGAGCTTTTCTGTCACTGGATCACAGAGTAATTTTTAATTATGCTGTCCTACGAGTCATCAAGAAGTGTGCAGAGAGCCTGGGTTTTGTTGCTGTCTGGTGGTACAGAATGCTCCTAATTTATGCCAGTGAAAACTCAAATAAGCACAAATAGGACTTCAKCCCAGATCTTGACTGAACTTGGTAACCATTACCTGAACAGACATTCCAGTTTTATGTGTCCAAGGGAAGGTATGTGTCCTGATGCAGGCACCTGTCTCACAGCAGTGAGARCAGAGCTGGGCAAGGCACTTACCTCTGCTTCAGTGAAGTGGCAGAAACYCTTGTTTGTAAGCCACTTTCAYGAAGTTAGACAATGACAGRACTTTCTGGGTGCCTAATTCTCCTCATGGGCAAGACACAGACGTTGCTACTTTAAAATCACAAAGATTACTGTATAAAGCAGTGTCTTGCCTTGACATACTAAATCACTGACTAGCAATTAGTTTTGATTTTGCAGATGTTTCTGTTTTAGTCTCTTGATTATGTAGCTTTTGAATATCAATATAAATATAAAAGCTTAWAATGTCCTAAATGTTTAGCAGGCACAATTATTCCCTGTGAAAATATATTCATTAATGTGCTACTTATTTCCATCAATCTTTCCTATTTTATATATATTGTACTTAGAAATATAAGCATGCCATTCAGATGTTCACAGAGATTATCTTATAATTGTTTGTTTATGGCACACAGAGATATAGATTGACTGGAAAATCTAATGGTCTGCATAATCTCATTTCACATTATTTATGAATAATCTTTTTGGTTACCAAAGACTGGAAAAAGGAAGCAGAAGCAAMAATGAATTTGTAACTAACCTCCCACTTGGAAATGTAAGGAGCTAAGCTCAGCATGTACATAACACATTCAGGCAGTCCACAGTAGTACAGCTTTAATGCTGCTTTGGTCACTCTTCTCCTTCCTATTTTCCTTCTTCTTATTCTTTCCCTGTTTCTCACTTCCATTGTGTCTCTCCCTCCCTCACATTTACCAGTCCATCCATCCCCCCATACCTCTTAACTGGCCAGACATCCAACCCTGAGGTTTTCAGTGTGAGACCTGGAAAAAAATGGAAACCATCTGCCTTAAAGATTTCAAAAGTGGAGGACAGTGTTTACCTAGAAACAGACAGCTTGGAAGGTTAAGATTTCAAACACCTTCAGGTTTTAGTCTTCACAGAATACGRATAGGTGTGTATTTATTTGAATTTAAAAAAAAAATGTATTTAGATGGTGCATTTTGGTCATGGATGTCTCTGTTCTTATTATAACATAATCACTGCTTCTTGGTGATAATTTTATTTTGCCATCTTCTCTGTGGGTAATTACTGGGTTATTAAGAGACAGTGTAAAATTGKGTATGKGTATGTGCATGTATGTGTGTATGTRCATGTGTGTATTTTACTCCATCTTTGTAATAGCTYTGAGTGAATTCACCTCTAGAGATTTCTAAAGTGATTTAGCATTCCACTTCCTACMATAACAACATATTTCAACACAAACAATTATTTTAAAGGTTTATTTAATTTTATGCTCTCTTTATCTGTCACGAAGCTATTTTATTCTACTACTTATATGAGTTTAGACTATTTTAAATTTATGTAAACACAGAATACARAAAAAGAGAATATAACCATTAGCTTAGAGGACTGCATCAATTTAAAACCTGATGCCAATGTTTCMATAAATGAAATAAATGGAATTCAGCACTAGGTGAAGGAGAAAAGACTGAATAGAACAAAGTCACTAAAATTCAAAACAGCTACAGATTTCAAGGTACAAATGCAAAATTAGGACTGCTGAACTCTCTGAGGGAAATAAGAAAGGGCTAATGTTTTATTCTTCCATTACTGAATGAACATTTACATTATTATTACTAGGCCAACTCAAGCAATTTATTTTAAAATTTAATCCCTCAGGAAGAAAAAAATCACACTTTCTGTAATGGGAGAATAAAGGGGAAAAATGCTAAGAACACAAGGATTTAATCCTAAATAATAAAAGCATAATGCTGAGGATAATAAATTTTTTTTTCAGCTATGTATGAAWGTTTGTCAGCTGAGTTTGAGACTGGAGCCATTTCTAACCATGAGTTCATAATTTTTAAGGTCTACAAGGCCCAGATTTTGCTTGAAACAGTAAATACCAGCACAAAACATACAAGAAATTATCATAATATCTGTACTAAAGATCTATATTCTGCTGTTGAACTTGTGGCCTAAAAGACAGGTGAACAGGAGCTAAACTTCATATTTTCCTTATACCATACATATATTATTTGCCATATTCAGCCCTCAGCAAACGAGCTTACACAAACTGCTTGTATTGACCTTCATTTTTATATTGAGTTTTATTTGGGTTTTTTTTCAAACTTGAAAAATTTATCAAAAATATCTATTTTTATATCTATGTATGGATGGGTATTAACTGTAGTTTCTTGTGGCAAGACAACTAGTATGGATATGTGAACTAAACAGGGATACTCTGAATTCAAGGCATGATTCTGGTATTCAAGATATTTCTTTTATGAATTTAAAGCAGTACTCTGAGGTTCTCCTAAGTGTTGTGAGCACAGTAGACTAAGGGCCTAAACTCCTGGATCCATGTCAGTATGTAACAAAACCCAAAATGCTCATAAGTTGCTTTCCACCGCAAAATTCTCAAACTGAGCACAACAGACACAAGACTGGTGACATCTGTAACACACTGTGAAATACTAGCTACAGTTTTTAAGRCACTTTTTTACACTGAGGCATGTTTTGTGAGTCACTCTACCAAAAGTAATAGGAATACTTGTAAAGCAAAGACTTGATTTAAGGGGTTGAACTGCTTCCCAGCTCTGTAACATCTGAACACCTTTCTCTTCACTGGGTCACAAAGACTGCAGCAATTCATATACCCTTTGGCACTTCTCTTTTGAGTCACAGAAACACTTATTTGCATGAAATGTATTAACCAAGGTTGGTAAATACTATGAATATGCCTGTGGTTCAGGTAGAAGTCTTTTATCAAGGACRAAGTTTTGGCTGTACTCCCTAAATGTAATGAAACACCAGTGTTGTTCTGGTACTTTGGAAGTTTATTCCACAATCCGTTCCACCAAGATGTACTTTATTAGCATGACTCAGTGCTGCATACTGTCTAAAAGTAAATTAAGTCTGTCTTACACATATATAGTACTATAACATAAAACCATGGTGCTGTCTAAAGAAGCAGACTTCTCTTCCCTCTTACTCTTGTGTATTTCTCCATTCTTTGATTCTGTCAGCATGGGCTTTCTTGCTGGTTCTTGTTCACAAAATAGGATTCAGAAACTGCCATGACTGAAAACTAATCTCCAGCTCCTTACTTTCTCCCCTTCCTTACCATCTCCTTACTATGATCAGTTAACTTTCTAGCCAGCTCAGATGTGGACTTATGTGTGGGAAGGCACACAGACTGTCTGTCCATATTCATGGAGATTTATGCAGAGTTCAAGTGACCATATAACCACAGCTTAAATTAGGTTTATTCTCTCCAAGCTCCTGCTGCACTCAAGGGAGAAAGCATAGCTCCTGTTGTGATTTGCCATCTCTAACAGGTTAACAGAGGATCTGTGAGCTGCCTTCTGAACATAAGCTCAGATGCTTAAAGGTAATAGTCCCCTAAGTGTCAGTGCTCACTTTATTTTCATCTTTCACATGTTTTAGCCAAAGTTTTATGATTGGTCTGGTGAAAGGATATTAGAATCTGGCCCAGAATCCCTATGAACTCATGCTGGCAGATTGTAAAGGATGTAATCTGATTCTGACATTTCCCCTCTGCATTAGAGGATCTGCATCTGTGTTCTTCAGATATTCAGAAACATCTTCAGATTCACTTTTCAGAATACAAAAAACCCCAAAATACTAATGCAATGAGTACAACATCCATGAAAATATTCACAGAACAGTAAAGAACCAAATGAGAAAGACATGCCAGTAACACCATTGTGCATTGTGGCTGAAAGTACTCTATGTAATAGCAAAGAACTGTAATATGGTTGTTTATCAACATCACTGTTATCCACTAGAAGGTAATTTTATTATATATAGTTTTTTAAAATTCTCTCTGTGGGGTAAGAAGGTGGCATATTCCATGCCTTGGAGGTTACTCTTGGCATTTCTGTGTTGTCTCAGGCTATGTGCAAATTGTGAGACCTTGGAGAGTTTCTGGGCTCCGAGTCATCCTGAATCCTGACTCTCATATCAGGGTAAGGTTTGGGCTTGTGCTATTTGCCTCATCCTAYGTACCCTGGATTTTGCACAAATGGAACCCAGGTGGGAGGACAGACAGGAGGTTACAAAATGCTTCATCCAGACCCTCAGCCTGGACTGGTATTTCAGTATGTGCTGAAATGGAACATGCACTCTCAGGTCATATCAACATATGGTCCCTGTATAATCAATGATATGTTTTCAAGCGATTCTCTGATTTTTTCTTTTACTAAAGCAAGACAAAAGTTTGTATTAAATATGCCATTTAATACCATTAGATTTCAATTATCAAAACTGAACTTAAAATGATGATATTGTATTTCAACATATACTATTTACACTTTTAAAATTAAATTAATTTTGGCCTCAGTACAAGTTGGTTTGCTTCTATCAACTGCAAAAAAACCCACAGCCTCATTAAAGGTGTTTAGAATTTCTTTACTTCCAACTTTATAAATCACTATGCAAATGTTCTACGTCTGGGGTACTTCTGGTAGGTTATTACTGTATRCTGGCTCCAAAGTATGAGCAAATTTCACAATGAAATTTGTCCCTTTCTCYTCACCTTGACTCAGGCACCCAGAGTTATACCAACAGGAGTTAGACTTTTCCCTATTTGGATAGTCTCTCGAGAAAAAAAAAGTGCATATGTGGAATCCCTTCTCATCAGGCCCATGCAGAAGACAGAAGATTTTTTAGTTAGAGTTTCATGAATCTAAGAGTGAGTCCTCATTGCAGTCTACAATTTCCATGTGAGGGACAGCAGAAGACCAGATATCAATCTCTTCAATCTAGTGAGCAGTGACAGAACCTGAGGAAATGGCACAAAGCTGAGTCAGGGCAGGTTTTTGTTGGATATTAGGAAAAGTTCTTCAMCCAGAGGGAGGTTGAGMCMTAGAACAGACTCCCAGGGAAGTGGTCACAGCACCAAACCTGACAGAGTTCAAGAAGCATTTGGACAATATYCTTGGRCACATGGTGTGACTCTTGGGGTGTCCTGCGCAGGGCKGGGTGTTGGACTCCATTACCCTGATGCCTCCCTTMCAAYTCAGCATATTCTGTTCCATCAATCTATYTGATTCTGTGGTTCTGAGAGCACATGTACCTAACAAACTTTAATTTTGGTGACATTGTAGAAATATGTCCATTCTAAAAAGAAAGAAGCAAATTAATCTGGTCAATGTAACAGCCTTCTTTTTGACCAAATAAAGAAAAAATCATTATCGATTTTTATAGTATGATGGATACAACAGGAATTATTACTCAAATGAGAGAACACTGTGACAAAGCCAGAGAAAGACTTGAAATATGTGGACTGGGGAGTTTTCCAGGGCTTAAAATGCAAAAGCAAGATGCATATTTATTTTATTGTGTGGCCATATGTTTCCATTAATGAAAAAGATGAAGCAGAGAAGGCTGCTGAAAGCCAAAAAGATAACAAGAGAAATGTTGCTAAGGTATCTTTGASGGAAAATTGAAATAATTTTTTTTGGAGCAGATGGAGACTTAGAGAATCCAATATGTCTCCTAATATATATCCTCAAACATTTTCACTGGAATATTACCAACGTCTTCTATTAGAGTCTGGCATTGTAAGGATTTTAAAGCTGTTGGTTCTGCTGGATTTCAGACTCTCTCTGATACTAAAATACTTTATTGAGACTGGAAAATTTACTGGGCAACAGACGTAGAAAGTTCAGATGTATTTCATGAAAAGAAAAAAGAAGCCATTTTCATGGGAGTGTTCTTGTACAAATAAAGTGGAAGAGAAAAAAAATTAGTGCCAATATATATGAGTATAATTTCTACTAAATAGTATATCAGTCAATGTTTCTGTCAATAAATATTCCAAAATCAATGTGAGAATCTTAAAACTCTTTTCAGTATGATCTAATAGACAAGAAAAAGCTTGTAACAAGTAAGAATTATGAGACACACTAATAATTCTGCCTATTCTGTTCATGAACTCAGAAATAGCCAAAAAAAATGGAGGTGGTAATAAACC
>CADDXX010000793.1:257143-272973 GCA_902810485.1 Alauda arvensis
AAAGCTTGCAGCAGAAGGTCAGGCTGATATATATATATTTCTTATGTCTGGTTTTAGCCATCTGGGATGCATATAGAGCCTTATGAGCTCTGTATCCTCATCTCTCTTTAAAATAAACAGAGTAAAACAGACAGTCTTTAGAGATGGTGTATTATTCTAACCACATATAGATGAATCACATCTATAAGCACATGAATCACACTGTAAAAACACTTAGGTGTCTCCACTACAAAAAAAGACAGCTGAAGGGGAGGTGGTTATTTAGATCTAGATGGATCAACTCCAACCTGACAGGGTCTTTTTTACTTGTAGCAACAAATAAATCTAMCACCAATTCTCAAAAGTGATGAAAACCAAAATGCTTTTCTAGTGACCTAGATAGTGCTGTGAGGCTTGTGTAGGACAGAACTAAACACAATCAGCTGCAAAGTGGGTGAAATAAAGAGGACCCATCTTGTGGGGACAAGGAATGGGAGACTTATCTTGAGAACTTTATTTACTCTGGCTCGTTGAACAGCTGTGGGTTTATGCTGCCTAAAGTGCTGCTTTCCTGTTCCCATATATATGCTTGTGACTTCCAAAATATACACCCTTGTAAAATGCAGCCTTTTGAAGCCTACTGGTGTCTATTCTTAAAAAAGCAAAATAAAACATGCAGAGTAGATTCACATAACATTTTTGATTGCCCAGGATCTGGTCACACCAAATTAACTTCTACGCAGATGTGGCTCAAAGAAAGGTTCTTTCTGTGTATGGGGAACTTAGTGAGCCTAAGCTCCTGTAAGGTTATATTTGTTGTATCCAGCCTGACTCAAATAAGTTTTTAGTTATGATATTTATATTTATTATAAGATGCAGAAAATATATGTTCTTGCTCTTTCTATCTTTTGTGGGTAATTCTTTTAAGAATTTGAACAGTGAATACTAAGAGAGAATTGCACATTGGCTTTTAGACCTCATGGATATTCTAGAAAGCTAGAGATTCACAGCTGGCTCCTCATGATTCCAGCATTCAGGCCTTCAAACTCTTGACAAAAATATTTCTACTTTCTGTCTCTTCTACATAGATCATCATTTTGAGTCATGAAATTATGCACCATGAACTTTGAAGTRTTTGAACAACAAAAGTAAACAAATACTAATTATCTATGTTCAAAGCATGGAGTTGAAAAGAAAAGAAAAACTAACTTGTCTTTGTTAGTGAGCTGTTGTTCARTTTGGTTTATGTAGTAAGATCTTGGTACCAGGGGARCTGGAAGGGTGTTCTCTTGGCTTCTCTGGAAATTAAATGTGCACATATGATTTTATAATAATTTTCTTTTTATATATGTTTGGCTAGAAGGAAAATTATTGTAGTTTTTGTGTGGGGTTTATGGAATCTGAATACAGTTAAGGAAGGTAGGCAACCCTGTCCAGCTCCTCTGCTCAAAACAGGTTACTCAGGACCAGGTGAAGCCAGGTTTTGAATATCTCTCAGGCAGAYTGCACAGTTTCTCTGGGCAAGACTTAAAAGAAGAATTTATTTTTCTTATGTTTAAATTTAATATCCTGTATTTCAATTTATGCCCATTGCATCTTTTTCTACCACTGAACATCAATAAGAAAAGCTTGACTCAGCCTCTACAGACTCCTATCAGTATTCAGACACATTGATAAGATCCTCCCTAAGATTTCTATTTGTTTACTTAAACATGATAGAAATTATTATAATTAAAACTTCCTWTCAGCACAAGTTATTKTTTTAAAAGATAACTTTATTTGCARAGAWTTTMAATAATTKTAATARTTAGTAATTATTATTATTTTCATTTTAAATTTAAAATTAAATTATACAGGGAAATTTTTATTTCAAACTTTTTTCCAACATTTGAAATGTCTTAAAACTTTCTTTTTCTTTTAAGCACTTCTGGGTTTTATAAATTRTTTTGGCCAATCAAAGCAGCTTTTYTTGGAWAATTAAGGTAGTTCTCAAAAAGTTTCTAGTATAACACATGAAATTATGCATTGWTTGATTTAAATCTCTATTAATTATCTGTCTAGTTCCTAGATCAGGATCTGTAGTARAAATTTATATTTGCTTACATGTGATTTTGGAGGTGAACTAAAGAACTGCATTCCTCATGTGACATGCAATTTGTTGGTAAACATTTTCAAGAGGTTGCACTCATTATATATCTTGTCAATTCCTTCTTATTTTCAAGAGTTTTTGTAATATTTGTAATATGGAACAATATTACATGTAATATGTAATAAGGAAACACCAAATCTAGCTTCAGTATTTAAAATACTTCATTAGGGGCTTTTAAGGGTGCAGCTGTATCCACTGAAGAGGAATTCAAATTTCTGCTTTCTGTTTCAGTTTCTGACCAATTATTAGGTACAATGAAAGTAAAACCACAGAAAACTGTGAGTTTARTTTTGACACAATACACTATGTTTGCAAAGATCAGAATAGATCTATTAAAATGCAAACAACATATTTTAAACRAAATATTACTAAAATTTTTAAATTCATTACTTAGCTCATAGAATGCTTATAAAATATTTCAGTTTTAAGTGTGATTATAAATTTAAAATAAAAAAGAATTTTAGAATTCAGACTGAATTCTGACATTAATTTATTAAGTATTTTGCAGTTACAATTTAAACTGCAGTGAATAGTTCTGTTTGCTTACATAAATAACTATTMATTCTAGTTCAAGTTCATAGTATGCATTTTTTCAGAGCATAATTTGAAAGTTAACTTCGGAAAACTAATTAGTCCTATATTTTCAATCAACTTGATTGTTTAGGATTTAAAAATTTGAGTTAATGACATTTCAGACAGAAAAGCTTACCCTCATAATCTAAGTCATCCTTTTCGATCCTATTTTTTCTGGATTAATTTTTATGATACTTTGAAATGTGAAAATTGCTCAGGTGGAAATGAGTTGCTATTGGACAATGTCCTCAAGTAATATAAAAATATATAGACTGCAACAAAGCAATTCYGATTTATTGTCCAGCACCTAGCCTCATTCCACCAAACAATAGGGAAGTGGATTTTTTTAATGCTAGTAGAGCTGAAATAATTTCAACTCAAACATCAACTGAAATAGCCTATACTGAATATTTAAGGGGATTGATGTAATTTCTTCCATATTTTCTCATAGGGCAAGAGAGAAAAATGGCATTTTTATTTTTTGCAATGGTCAAGCATTCAGCAGATTCCACTGTAATTAAAATGATAGAAGGTATTTTCACTTTGTTCTTAAATCATGGAGCTCTTCTCATTCTGTTTCATAACAGTAGGCATAAAGGAAGAGGCAGAATATAAGTCAAAACTATTCTAACTTTTCTGCACCCCAGCTATTATCTTTGTTGCTCGGTTTCTCATTTTAGGCAGGAAATTCCTTTCCTTCAGCCCCTAACAAAATAACAACAACAGCAACAACAACAAACCTAACCAAGAAAAGCCTGAGATATATTCCTGTGATATTATAGAAGGAATAAAAATGTGTTACTGGGAAAAGCATAGACACTTTAGAATACGAATATTTTTCAATGGAACAATAGTATWGCATGAAAAACTGACTCCATCTTGTAACCTTACGTCATTCTCAAAGGATGCTTTTGCTCTTCAATTATTTCTGAGTCCTAGTTGTAGATTTTATAAATGTATTTAAATTTAGCCATAAATTTGCCATAAATTAGCTAAAGTTTTCATTAAAAAAATAAAATCCCAACATGTGAAGTGCAGACATGCAGGATTGTCTGCTTTCCCAGGTACATGGTCTGGAGCTTTGGTCTGGACCCAGGCCAGTGACCAGGGTCAGGGAGTGAGCTACACTAAAATTCCAAACACTCTCAAAATTCAACAGCTTGGCTCAGCAATGCTTCTAAACCTAATATTAAAATATTTTTGTATTGCATGATGTTTGGACCAAATACTAAGTTCATTCTTTTCCTTGGGATTTTGATTTAGGGTTTTCTTTCAGGATGTGGAAGATTTTTTGTGGAGAAGTAAGGTAGGGCTTCCTTTTTGAAGAGGCATCTTTGGAGGTTGCCTCCTATTTTGGGTTGCACATTCTCTTTGGGAAAGGGAGCAGCTGGGAAACATTACAAAGACAGACTCAGTAGACATGTAAAGTTCTAGAGTACTTCCATTTGTTCCTCTCCAATGCCTGAAAATTGCATGCCAATCATCTACACATTATGACCTCAGATTTTGAAAGGGCTATCCTTCATGTACTCATGCCATGAATATCTCTAAGCTRCATGCCAATATGCACATTCAAGCAAACAAATCACAAATGTTATCCCATTATGTCACAAGCTGTACTTGTTAGGTGTTCCAAAGCACTTGACTCTATTGCAAATGGTCAGGCTGCCAACACCCATRCATATGGTGTAGTCTCATAAATTAGGAATAATTTGTGCCCAAAGTTTCTSTGTGTTAATTCCACTGTGAAGGATATGAACCAATGTTTTTGTTGAATGTGGCTCCTTTTCATATTATTTTTCRGGTCTATGATCTTTTCTGGCTGAATTAAATTAACCAACAATATTTCTGGTTTGAAGAAAAACGCTTATCATTCTTTAATGAAAGAGAATTGCTAGCTGCAGTTTTTGCTTTTTTCACTGCCAAAACCCAATCCAAAACCAACTGTGTGATTTATGAAGACAGCCTTGCCCTGGTTCTTTTTCAGGCTCACCCTTTACTGTCTGAACAACAATGTCCAAAGCACTGAAACATTAGAAATAATCCATTTATTCTACTTTTTTCATAAAAAACCACTTTTAATTTAAAATATTAGCTAACAAACCATTTCTAAAATGAATTTGTGCAAAAAATATTTCTGTTTAGTTTATGCTAGAATTGGCTGACTGTTAAAGCAGATATGCTATCCAGTTAAGGGCAGCCTGGAATGGCTATTCTTTTAATTGGAGCAATAAAGACCATGCTCTAAATACTAGCTGCAATTTTTTTTTTTTTAACAAGAGAACACATTTGCTATGATTTATTAATTTATAATCTCTTTTGCATGGCCAGAAGTGAATCCATTAACATAATAGATCACTCTCTAAGTTAATAAATGCTTTCTTTAATGTACTTTACTCTGGTGTGTAACTGGGCATGTGATTAAGTACAGACATACACGTGGTGGTGGGACAATATCTTTCTGACCAAAAGAYCTCATGATCAATTGACAGGGAAGTCACTGTGAAGTCTTATTTATAGATACYGTAAAAGCTGTAAAACATAAGCATTAACTGGTAACAAGTTGTCAAGACAAGTTGTCATTCACTTTTGAGAATCTGGGTTTACATTTTTTGTCATCTTATCAATACGAATTGTTAGCTCTATTTTAAAGTATAACATCACTCATTGTAAAATGACAAGACACTGTTCTTTGGTTTTGTTGTTTGCTTGGTTTTTGTTTTTTTTTCCCAGCTTTCTGTCTGCAACTGCTACTTTAGATTTTTATCCCCTGTGATTAAGAACTGATTAAATCACTACAAATACTGCAGGAAACRTATTGTTAGGAATCCAAAATTCTTGAGGAAGATAGGACCAATCAAACAGGTCTTTTTGTCAAAGCATGGTTTCCCTATTGTCACTGCAGCCTGCTTGTAACCGAGAAATACCATTATATATCTGTTCAATCATGAGAGTGGTATGGATATATATTACCCTAAAATCTGGCCCAGAACTGTCTTACTGAAATCATACTTCATAACAATGTCTTCCTTCTTTGAGTGTCCTGGAATATAATAATTGTTTGCACTTAAAACCATTTGAGTATGGTGCTTTGTAATATCGTGACGCAGAGTAAAACATTTTCAGTTTACAATGAGAAGAAATACCTTTTGCAAAAAAAACCATATATGAAGTACTTTCCAAATGTATCTGTTCTTGACTCTGCTACAGAATTCCTCCTGGGCAAGAAATTTAATATTTCTTTGCCTCAGCTTTCTACCTGAAAAATTGCAATGGCTGTATTTTCCAAATGCTTTCTATCAATCTTGTCTGACTAAAATATGGGCTCTACTGTGCAGCAACAGGAAGTGCATTTTGCTGCATAACTATTTCCCAAACACAGTGAAAACTTTCATAGAAATTAGCCAAATAGAAGACTTTGGGCCAAATGAATAGCTTTTTTTTTTATTTGTGAGGCATTGATGGAAATAGTGTAGTGTGATTCAGCTCAGTTTTTGATTTTTTTTTCTCAAGATAATCAATGAACAATTACAATCAGACACCAGGATACATCTATGAGATTCACAGAGGAGTATAGACAGAGAAAAATTTCTAATGGCTGTGGTGGTGGTCCCTTGACTCATCTGCAAAACAGTGAGGCACAGGTTTCTGTCCATTCACTTTGCTGATTAGTTAAATTCACTTCTTCCAACTTCTTCCAAAGAGAACAGTGAAGCAATAAATCTATGTCTGTTCTTTATGCATAGACAGAAACAGGGCAGAATATGTTGGAATGAGATGTTAACTTGAACATTAAGCTGTCATGTTAATGGATCTACTGCTTTCCCTACCAGAGAAGCCAATGCTTCAATATTCTACCTTGACTAGATTTTTTTCATTAACTCTTCAGAGTACAGTATTTAAGGGGAATTGCAATTTCTTCATGTATCCAAGTAAAATAGCAGTTTGTTCTTTAYACTATTTCTCTGTCCATCTGATGTGTTGCAGTACATCAAACAATAAGATTAAATAATGCTGCTTTCACAAAATTCTGATTAYTTTAATAAGAATGTTCTGGGATTAACTTTACAAYGAGCTGTGTTACACTGCATTTTTCTTCCTCTACAGATTATTTAGTTTTCAGACCAATAGAGGTTTACTGACAGAAGTTATTTAACTGAGGTACTTCTCATTCCACCAGATGTCTGTTCATAACTGAATTTATTCACTTTTCAATAATTGTCCTTCAACTGCAAAAAAGAATACTGGAGACAAAATCTTAAATAAAAAACCAGACACACACTAATGTCCCTAGGTGGGTAATCAAAACATATGCTGTTTGTCCACTAATGTTCATGGGAGTCAATGGCAGTCTGTGGAATTTGGACACACGTCTCTTTTCTGACCACTAGTCCTCCCCTGGGAATTCATTCTCCAATTCACTGTAAGGTTATATATGCAAGCAATGTCTTGGACATTGCAGAGTTGGTTTTGGGGTAGTTTCTTCAGAATTCTAATTGAATTTTTAAAGCCATAGAATTGAAGGGCAATTCATCCATCAGGCAGAATTTAAGTGTGTTTAGAAATCACCTTAGTTCATTCCACRGTCAGGATTACTGTCCGTAACTTATTGACCATTGCTGCCTTTTTTTACACATAAGATAATACTTGCACTTTCAGTCAATATGATCCAACCATGACAAYAGGTGGCATTTTTGATCTCTCTTTCTGAAATAAATTTCAAAATTAGAAATTTCATTCTACTTTTTATAAATCTTCCACAGAATAGATGACTCTTGGGATCATCTCTCCCAACTACATGCTTAAACTGCAAAATTCTATCAATTTCAATAATACATCATTAATACATTATTCCATAGAAAAACCAAAACATGTCAAATATATTCATTACGTGTTACTAAAAAAAATGTTATGTTAACAAAAAATAATAAAAATGAGAATAGCTGTTTACAACAAGCATTTTGTGGTGAAAGTGCAAGCTACATGTGGCAGACCTATACCCAAATGACTACTGATTTACACATTGGCCAGACCGGTCAGTAGAATATTTTTTTTTAAATCCTCCCAAACAGCTTGGTTACATCATTACAAACTTGTCTTATTTTATCTTTTTTTCCTACTTTTTGAATGAACTTGTTAAGCTGTAGGAAAGATTTGGATTTGCATTCAAATTCTTGAGCCAAGTTTATAGTGGAATACAACATAATCCAGTTCATGGGAACATTCCCTYGTGTATCACTGAAGTGCATTCTGGAGTCAAATGTGTCAACTATTGTAATAGCAGACAGCAAAAAACCACAGCAATTTAGAACAAGAAGTCAAGAGAAATGTCATGTGAGTGGTCTGAGGATTTACTTTGGAAAATGCTGTAACAGTTAAAAGAGAGTAGGAAATTCTAATAGGTAGAATTTTTAARAGGTAATCTAGCTAGAAAGAAGAAAAAAAAACCCTTGTGGTTTAGACCCACTGCTAAAAATAAAACCAGAAAAACACATTTTAACTTAATTATTAGGCAATTTTAAATTGGAGAGTTAAAATACTGTCAGTAAGTGAAAATTACTCCTTCCTGTATCTTGGATTTTCAGGCTGGTAGTGACTCAAGCCCTTCCTTTTTTTTTTTTTTTGTGGCAAAAGTTGAAAAAAACAATTAAAAATCTTGACATGAGACAGATGCAGATTAGAGGAATGGTTTCTTTCAAGTGAGAAGGATTAATGTTTCTCAATATACTGGGACATGAAAACCTACACTCTGCAAAAGCTGACCTTCTTATCTTTCCATAGGATGCCGCTGTCGCCGTGTGATGCAGAGCAGCTTCAGCCTCCTGTTGAAAGTTGGCACACAGATGGGAGTCCTTGAGTACAGCATTGGGATCCAGACATATTTAAATTTATTAAACATTGACAAAGCATTGCTGCTATTTTCCAAGTCAATACATCATATCACCTAACAATGACTTGTTAGGTCAGAAATGAGAAATTAGATCTCTGACAGGCTTGATTCAGATAATAGATTAGCTATGATATGAAGTATCCCAAGAGTAGATTCTTAGGGTCTATCCATTGATAGAGAAGTCCGTGGAGATTTGTTTGAGGATRTAAAAACCAGTGTAGTGTTCTCTTTTTACATGAGAAGGTAAGCCAACACTCCAAACCGAGTACTATGTAGAAACAAAACATATATATGAAGAAGGCCAATGAAAATATAATTACAATTGGTCTAGAAATAAAAACAAAATCTATGATGAACAGCATGAGCAGTATGGGTCAGGAAGAACTCAAATTCCCATTTCACATTCTGCTTGAGTGTGGGAATTAGAAAGAAAATTTCCTCACATGGAGTCTCATTTCAAGCAGCCAGAAGGATAGAGTGGAATTTGTGCACATCCCAAGAGTAATGGACCACAGGGTGTTTGAAATTGCACAGATTTACTGGTATCAAGAAAAATAAAACAGAGTAAGAAAAACAAATTCTGTTCAGGAAAGTGTCCAGGTGCCTTCCCAGAGTCCAAGTATTTACTGCAAGAATTTAAATTGAAATACTTAWACATACAAGGAAAATAATGAATGGTGGCACTCATGTTGAAAGTGAAGAAATGCAAAATAATTTTAAAAATAGAGCAGTCCATTTAGGTTTTTCCTCCTTCTCTACCATATACAGCAAGATACCACAGTGAGAAGAAACAAAAATTCCTGGAAAAGTAGATTTCATATTACAGCAAAGTTTCTCTATTGCAAATACAGGATGCTGCACTTCAAATTGCATGTAGTAACAAACTAGTGCCATTTCTTCTGAGCAGTACTATGAAAAAGTATTATTATAAAAGTTTGTTACAAAAGTACAAGCATTTGGAATTAAATGTTTGAAGGTCTCTCAGGATTGCTTAAGGGTATTCATCTCTGGCACTCTGTAGCACAGAAAATCTTCAAGCCTTAAGTCCTCTGCACTGAAACTAATCCTCAGCCTGGTATAAGAAAAATGAAAATAGAAATCTATAAGACTTATTGATATGCCTATAGACCAAGAAGCTGYCTTTTTCTGCTTATTGTGGAAACTAAATGTGCTAAAAGATGGGGCAGAAATTCACAGGGAACTCTGTCAAAGAGGCTGGGCTGGGCTTAACAAGCGGAGAGCATTATGTGACAGCAGAAGCCAAAGGGTGGGAGGGCTGATGTGAAACCCAGAGGTTTCTCTGAAAGATCTACTGAAACTCGTAGTTTCCYTTAATTTTTTTCAGTTTTAATGAGTTTAAACATTTTCATGGAAAGAAAATGTTTCTAAGGAAACTAGGCAAAAAAATTGATGTTTAGATTTTAAGAGATATTCGCTAACATTCTGCCTCTAGGATGCCCGGAGATAAACAAAAAATATGYAATTATAAAACTGCCAGCTCAGGTAGTGGAGACTCTCTCCCTGTCTGCACTAGTACCAAACTTCCTCTATAGTTTTTTGCTGCACAGTAAGACTGTTACCTGAACTTTTWTTTTAGTTTGCTTATCTACATTATATGGATGTTCTTCTATATTTTTGAAAAATGTTTATCGATTCCATTTCAGAGGGTTTTTTTCCTACTTAATTGATTCTGTCTTCTTTTCTTCATCTGAGGAATGATTAAAATTCATAATATGAATGTGAAGAAAGTTGGAGATAAGAGTTGTGAAATATAGTGATAAAAATGTGCTYTATTTTTATGATATTTATGTATTCTAGTAAGAATATTTTAAAAATTATCAGAAAGTGTTGAATTGCAAATGGAATGGGAGGGAATAGTATATGTCAAACAAAAAATATGCTGAGTTCAACTTGTATATAATTTGTTTTACTTTAGTATCATTACATCAAGAGTTCCTTTGACCCACTGAACACAGAGCACAAAGTTACAGCTACATGATGTTTTTGAAGATATGCAGGTACAAAGCAGCCAGAAAAGGGCTTTACAAATTTCAGAATTTTCTTGCAGGTTTCCTGCTCCCAACACATTTTTATGTGCCCTTCTCTTCCTCTTTAAATTCCCAACATATTTTTATGAAGTYCTATGTTTACAGAAGTCAGGGAGAATTAGTCCATACCTTACCTGCGAAAGTCTCAGTTTTCAGTGAAGCACTCACATGACAAATTAATTGTGTCTATCCATTTGAAAAAAGCCTCCAGCTCATTTTGCAGAGGCATACATGCCACGAGAACTTGTATACTCTAAGGAAGTGTCAGGCTTTCAAGCAAGAGATAAAGAACCAGAAAATCTATTCTACTGYTACCCTGGTCTGAAAGTCACCAGTGGGAGCATAAGAAAGGCTGAGGGCTGGGCAGAAATGAAAGAACCAGTAAACAGGCAGATAAATGTATATATCTTGCCGTGATTCTCTGATTACTGTAAAAATATTATGTTTTTTAAATAAATAATTTATCACATAAAATATTTATGTAATTTTCTTCAAGGATGTATTTTGTTTATATCAATTTATCAGGAGGCAGTAACAGATTCTGGGAACTAAAATGACCCGTGGCAATAAAGAGACAACAAAAAGTAGAGAAAGCAAACAGTTAAAAAATGCTTCTGTGAGATCCTTACTATAACTTTTTGAGCAACAGATGTCATTTTTTAGTAATATTTTAATGATATTTAGTGATTCCTGGGTTTCTGATTTCATAACGCTTTATGTAGGATGCGTTATTTTTTGAGAAAATAGTAATCATTAATTTAATTGCCAAACACACAAATTTATAAAGAATGTGACAATATTTACATGGGATCTTCAAAGTCAATAAAATCTCTTCAATATAATACATGTTTAGAATGAAAGTACAAAAGCATTGTACAAAAGCATACTGTGATAATCCCCATAATGTGACTTCCAAGATTCTAGTAAATGAGAAAAAAACTGAAGACATATTTCAGAAAAAACATTTGAAACAAAAAATGGAGAAAATAGATTTAGGGGAAGCAACTCAGTTCAAAAAACAGTGATTCAAAATCAGAAAATATTGTTGTGCCTATTAGGATAGGTGGTTTTACTTCCTAAATTGTAATGCATTGCTGGATGAACTCTGTTCATCATCATGTTGTTGATATAAATGATCTAATCTTTCACAAAGACAAAAGATGAGGCTTTCCCTGAAGCACTCAAAGTATCCTTTGTCAGCACTGTTTCTTGTGAAAGGAACTCAGTCTTCACGCTGTAGTTAATCCTTGACCTGCCATCCACGCCTGCCAAGGAAGCTGACACTTAATGTCAATTAGAGTGATCTCTGTTGTGACTTGGACACAGCTCCACTGGGACCTGGATTGCAATCAGYAACAAATTACACGAAGGACTTTGAACAGGTCAGATCATATAGTCATGAAATTGAAGCCATCAGACATGACTTAGCCAAATTTGAACTAGCAATTGATAAGCTGGTGGCTCTATATTACCACTTCTGTTATTCTACTGACAATTCGCTGATCCATCCAAAATATGTCTGGGGTCATACATCTCCAAAGGCATGCACTRGGGTATGGCAGATTGTTTCTATTGCATAGAAGAGTATTTTCAATTCATTGCAGTCAATGTGCCTTTTGTTTATCCMTACAGAAAACGTGAATATAAAATCAAAGCAAATCAGTAGAATGCCATAATAAAGGGCTACACATTTTAAATGCATTACATAATATTTACACCACCCCACCCACTAATATTTTATTTAAATTACTTGTCAGCTGTAGTTCARCATAAAAGCACTAGGATTATATGTACTGTTTTAGTCTTCCTTATATATTTATCACTGATCTTAGCATGAATTAACTAGAATTAGGCCTTGACTGCAATATATACAATCAGAAATTTTCTMAGCATTATCAGTAGGCATAAAGCATCTTTCAGTTTGGTTCGTGATAATCTGGTATAACAAATATTACTGTTAAAATTGAATGGAAAGATATATATTTATAAACAGGATATCACTGGGCAAACGGGATCATTTTTACAAGAAAAGGAATTTATTTTAAAGACTTAGAAACAGAAGGAACCATCTGAGAAGAATTTGCCAACAGAGCATTAAAACAACACTGCGGAGTGCCAGAAAATCTGGAAAATCATTTGAGACCATAGGAAATATAGTAGAGTATTGTATATGAATAAGCCAGGAGGAGCTGTTCCAGAAATAACTTCTGCTTACCTGTAGGAAAGACTGGATGAAGCAAAAGGCAAAATAGATTCCCACTCCAGCTCTGAAGGTCATTACACTTACAAAAAATATACARTATAAAATATATAAAATAAAAATGTGTCCATAAATCTGAAATAGAAATGTTTACACATATTTATTTGGAATAAGGACTTGAACCCATACCTGATAAAAGTGCAACTGTCCTTTTTAATCTGCAGAGAGAKATGTGAGCTATGCTTAATTAATCTTGGGGACAGCAAGTCTCCAACTTTACTTTAAGGGAATGAATGATTAATGGTTACCACTTCTTTCCAGGGTTTGTTTTTTTTTTTTTGTTTCCTTTAACAGAGCTGCAAATGAGATGATGCCTGTGAAGCTGTGACCACTTCTGGACACCTTTCCATTGCAATACACAATGTTCATCTTTGTGCTGGCACGAGTCAGGAAATACYCCAAATTTCAGCATTTTGGGTCAGGAGAAAACCTGAGCTGGGCTGACTGTAGTCCACAAAGGTGAAAGGACTTTGTGGGTGGCACCGTTACTGACCTGGGGACTCAGCTGGGCACACCCAAAAAAGTCCACTAAATCTTTTCCTGAACGGAGAATAAAAAGAATATTTCAAGACCAATCATGCCATAAATATTTGTGGGAACCAGACATTCTTTTATTTAATGAAACATGAAACTGAACGAATGAATGTACTTTTCAACGATCACACACTTTTAGCTCCAATTCAGAAGCTGATTACTTTAAATATTGACACTCTTTTAATATGCTTATTTTATATTGGTTAAAGTCCACTGAAGCCTGTAAAATTATTCTTAATTTATGTTGGCATAAACAACTTTAAAACCAATAAAAATCTCAAATTCTCCTCAGGTCTGACCTTTTTTGGTTTTGTTTCTTTGRTGGGTTTTTGTCTACTAGATGCCTTTCAGTCATRCAGTTATAACTTTGTGTTTCACTTAAGGAATTTTGAACTTTGGTAAAAATGTACAAAGGACTAGCAGCTATTGAATATTCAATACCAAAGTGTCCTAGTATGTGTAGAAAATAAATCAGTCTTTGCCAGARAGAAGTTCTGTATGTCTTCAGCCAAGCAAAATATTAGCTGATAATTCTTTGAGGATCTTTTTCTAAAGGAAAATAAAAAACAGAATAATTTTTAATGGACACTTCCTGGGAAAGTCAGGCTATGTTTAATAACCTTCATTATTTTGCACACRTGATGACCAGAGGACTATTAATCTTGTTACAACTGTTGCTTTATCAGCTTCCTATATTGTTGTAGGAGATGGAAAACTGAAGTGCTATCGACAGCCTGCTGTCACTCTCTGAATCCCTTCTTGTTATTTTAAGAAAGCCTGACAATAAGTGGCAAGGCATGAAAACTGAAGCTTAGCAGGACCCTTGGTAAAGCAGGCAGAAGAGCTTTCAATCTGTGTATTGGACACTTCAATACCACATGAAAAATTACTTGATTTTTTCCCCCCTAAGTGTTAYAATAATAAATGGAAATCAAAAGAGGGCGCCTACAGTGACCTTTTAGATTCTCAGATTGTTGTTGATAACTGGTGAGCTCAGTGATCATGGGACATTGTCTCCTCCAGATGGAAAAAGAGTCTGAAATMCTTCCTGTTGAGGCTGTGGCATGGAATAGACAAAGGCTTTTCTTGAGAACAAGTCTCTAGGATTACTTATTTTAAATTAGGTTGAAAATTCTTAACTCAAGGAGTATTCCAATTCTCTTTTATAGGCTTGGTTTTTTTGGGTGGGGTGGGGGTTTGAAAGTTGAATCATTGCTATAAATCTATTGTCCTTGGCCACAGTACTGTGGAATTAATTTCATTTATGCAMTAGTTAATTAATACAAATTTATTCTGTAAAACTGAATGAAAGGTTATACTGAAGTTTATACTATGTTCTGCTTTGAAGCATATGAAACAGACACCATGTCTGAGAGATGCTGTTTTAATGATACAGTACATTAGATTTCATTATTCCATKAAAGATCAGTGTGTTCTGTTATGCRTACAGAGAGATGCATACATGGGTACAGCAGACACCGTCAAATGAAAGAAAAATAAATTACTTTGTTGTCAGTGCAAAATCCCCTATCCTTATCTCTATGCTTTGCATGGCCAAGAGTGTTGAATTATTGCCTCTTCTGTAGACATAAAAAGCTAGATCCACACAGAATACATGCTGATTACAAAAAAATGGCAGCGTTTCTCTGGAYCTACTGCATCCCAGGTCCATGGTGTTATTAGGCACAGTAAAGTCAACTCCACAGGAAGCTCATTAAAGTGACACAMGGACTATAGGAGTGCTTAAAAGGTTGAGAACTTTGATCTAGAGAATCTGTGTCAAATTTCARTACAATCAGCATCTACACGTTTTTTCATAGCAAGTGTAATTAGGGTTATGTGAACACTGTTTAGACATAGCAAATTCTTTGAAATAGCCTTCCTCTTTTTGTTTCCAACAAGCAAGAAACCGCTTTCAAATTATTAACTATTAGCAGTAGTAAGCAAAAATTTCCAGATATGAACCAATTTCTTTCCAAAAAACCCTCAAAAACAGAAAATTAATTAGAGACTGTTAACTTACTAGATATGATTCATTTGTTCATTTTACATTTTACAGCATCAGTAAGTAAGTGATATATGACAAAAAAAAGTGTTTCTTGGGCTGGATGCGCAAGTGATTTTTTTTCCATGTTGAGAAATAGAAAAATAGAATGGTGAATGGAAAGACAACTCAGTGCAAAATGGCTGAAACCCAGAGAACTGCAGATAACAATTAGCCTACTCTTCTGCATTAGCAGATTTAAATATTAACAGAACATACAATACAATACTTCTTAATGGGACATTATCAAGTGTTTGCATAAAAGTTTTCCTTTAGCTTTAAAACCCCTTAGGCACTTTGTCAGAATGGATTATCATCATTGGGCAAATGATCATTTCATTCTCAGCACAAGA
>CADDXX010000793.1:273184-284345 GCA_902810485.1 Alauda arvensis
TGACCTGTTGAAAATAAAACTAGCTTTGCTGCTTTAATCAAATGACAAAATATGTAAAATTTTACTATAATGCAAAAGCAGTTAATATTGACCAATTTCATAATTGTCTCAAGCATTTTCCATTGTTTTTCACTGATATTCAATATACTCTTCTACTTCAAGTGAAACTTAAAAATAACAGAGGTCTAATTATAGTTACATTCAAATCAGTGATTTTTACACAGCATTAAAATTACCTGTCATTTTCTAAGGTTGAAGACTGTGTTGACTTTATCTAAATATTTTTTTTTAAATAACTTTACAGTTTTAAATGGAAATCATTGGTGAGCAGGAGGATAATGAAGTCTGGGAAAAAGATGTAGCCATAATTTAAATTGCTAAATTTTATGAAAAGACACAAAGAAAAAGAGCTCATTTGATCTTTGTGTGCATTTTTATTTCCCTATGCAAGTTAAGRCTGAGAAATGTTTTTCAAATTAGTTCTGTTTTGTTCACAAAGAAATATTATATTTTGAGGAACTATAGTATCTAGCATAAATGCTGCACGTATTTTTATTAATAGTGTTTCCTTTTATAAATATGTGCAAGTGTTTCCTTTTACAAATATACACAATCTTAATACGTAAGAATATCAATCTTCTGGAATGTGAGATCAGAATAAAATTATGTGGGCTTGAGGATCTTTTCTGTTATGGAAAGACTCTATTTTTGGCCACACACAATGGTCCACAAATAATAATTACAAACTAGTTAATTATTATATTTATTTCTGGACTAGGTCTTGTTGTTTTTCATTGCACCTGGAAAATATACAAAGACAGATTTTACCTAAGTTAAGTACARATGYRCTTTAGAATTTGCRGGGATTGTTTCCTTTCATGTTGTTTTTWAATGAAAATTCTGTTGGAGCTTATTTCTTGGGTAGTTGGCTTTTACTGAAGAATTGTACTAAAACCTCATTCCCTTAGAGATGACCAWTRTGCAGTCTCTGTGCTACAGCATATCAAAAGGTTACATGCAACATCGACAAGTTCTCCCATTTCTGCTGCAGACAAAAATGAACTGATAACAACTAAACAGCTGTCAGTAGGAGTAGGGAGGTACAGGCTTCATCCCTGGCTTTCAGCTGACTAGCTTGGCTCCTCTGACTCCAAGACAAGAGATACTTCTAAGGTCACTATTAATGACACCTGAAAAATCAGGAATGCTCTGGGGTTAGACAAAAAACTGGGCTGGGCAAACCTGGAACATAGAGACCTGCACAGACTGTTTCAATTGTCTGTTACTACAGACCATAATTTAATCCATAAAACGTGGGACATTTTTTGAGATCTCAAYTCARTTCCAGGTACCRTGAAATCACAAAATCTTSATACCACACATTTGACTTCCTAAATATACATCCACATAGTTTTTGAAACAAAACTAGTCTTTTCCTTGACAACATTTATTTACATAAATACAGTCAAATGCTTAAAATATCCTGAAAGTTTTTAAAAAAATTCTATCATCTGGTTGGAGAATTAACCAGTCAATCATTAGTGACAGTTAGCTATAAGCAGGAAGTCACAAAGCTGAGCTTTCCAAAGACAGACCTGTACATATGTGACACAAAACAGTAACTTATATCCGGTTTGTGACTTATTGCAAAGAGACTCCAAATCCTGTCACTGGGCTTGCAAAACAATTTTCACTTCCTTAGCCCTCTTCCTTTTGAATAAATAATTTCCTCAGCTACAATAAATCTTTTTTTTTTTTTTTTTTTTAAGACATACCCACAATTCAGAGTGAGGTTGTCCCCCTTAAAAGTAGCAAGAGACAAGAGACAATCAGATGTAAGGTATCAGCAAATTAAACAGCATTGGGCATGCTCATGGAGAGATCCTATGTTTCTCACTGAAACAATTAATTGGATTTCTAAATATTTATATAAACTATTTCTAAATATTATGGTTTCAGATTAAACTCTGGAAACAGCAAATCTAAAACAAGATCCATTTTTTATATTATCTTGCTGTTCTCAAGCCAAACTGGTACTGGAAAGACAGGATTGTTGCAAGTGTTGTTATGAATTGAGTCAATGAGAAATTAAAAAATAAAGACTAAAAAAGTATCAGYTTAGAGAGAGATTTCTTTCTCCTGGGACCCTATGACCTCTCTTTGGGCTGGTAAGAATGCTGCTTCTCAGTAAGGTGACTATAATGGTGTGCTCTAGCACATTCCATTGGCTTCAGCTCTATATCWCTCGGTTCCCTCTAAAAATTAAGTTGGTACAAACTTAATGAATTTTATTGCATGTTTGAGTGGATTAAAAAAMCCCAAGAATTTAGAAATTAATGTAAATTTTAGAAACTTAGTTCAAAGCAGTTTTTCTATATTTAAAATAAGATTGTATATTTAAATTATTACATATTTATCTACCTATTAGCAATCATGATTGAAGGTGCAAAGGTGAGGTGACTTTGAAATTTGGTTGATATATTATATCCATACAATGAAACCTATTCTAATATAACTGACATTATATTCAAATTTTTAGCTTATAAGAAAACTCTAACCATCTTCATACTTCTGCTTTGTGGGGGGAGATGCATGTGTGTGTTGCAAAGGTATAATTTTTATGGTTCTACTGGAGATTTACTTCTTTTGAGGAAAATATGGACTGTTGCTCTTCACTGTCATGCCATCTATGCKGTCAAATATCAAGAAATAATCTCCTTGATGAAGGCTGAGTACTGTACTGTCTGCTTCATCTGCTTTAAATACCGAGCTGAAGAAAGATTTGGGGATTTTTGTCAATGAATCAATACGACTTGGTAGTGTGTGCTTGCAGCCAAGAAAACCATCAAAATGTATCAAAATAAGCGTGAGTAATAGGTCAGGGGAGGTGCTTCTGTCCCTTTACTCCACTCTTGTGAGAYCCCAGCTGCATCCTGGTMKGGGATCCCCAACATAAGAAGTACTTAGACCTGTTGAAATTAGTCCAGAAGAGGTCATGAAGAGGATCAGGTGGCTGGAGAACCTACAAGGCTGGAGGCCTACCAGAGAGACAGAGAGGGACTATTTACAAGGGCATGTAGTGACAGAATAAGGGGGAAAGGCTTCAAACTGAGAGACTAGGTTTAGATTAGACCTTAAGAAGAAATTCTTTACTGTAATGGTGGTGAGGCACTGGYGCAGRTTGCTTAGAAAAGCCATGAATGCCCCATCCCTTGATGTTCAAGGCCAGGTTGGATGGAGCATTGAGCTACCTGATACAGTGGAAGGTGTCCCTGYCCRKGGCAGGGAGGYTGGARSCAGATGATCTTTTARGTCCCTTCAAATCCAGGCCATTCTATGATTCTAYGATTATGATTCCATGRCTACCACAAGTTTCAYTGATGTGAGAGGGTGCATATGGTAGCTAAGGAAAACCAAAGTAGTTTTTCTTATTGGTAGCTCTTAAATTTATTTATTGTATTATTGATGAACCTTTTACACTTAACTGGAAACAGCACATACTAAATACTCGTGGTGTGTTTCAAATCTGCCTCAGCTGGTAATAATGGCTTGGCTCAGAATTGCATGGCACATGGGTATTGCCACAGGGGCTTCAATATTTGTGTTGTAATTTTTTTTTCTCTGAAATTAAAATCACTGTCTGTATTTTCTGGATAAAACTGAAAATCRTGTCACGCTAGTGCGAATGAAGGACCATAATTCATGAGTCACCAGCTTAATCTCCTGTATACACAAGCTTCTCAGTACAGATGATCTGTGAAGCGTGCCAACCCTCCAAGACAGAATTCACATAACAGGCAAGTCAAAAATAAATTCTTAGAGTAAAATTAACTGTGCTGATATAGGAAACAAAAGCATCATGCAGTGTCTCTGCAAAGAGAAGCAATGTGCTTACACCCTTTKGTGCCATAGGTACAAGGACCATGCAACATTCAAGAACATTTTTGAACTGCAAGAATGACACCAAAGATTTGGTCTTGCTGAGCCTTTGATGAATATAGTAACACTTTMTGAGAAAGTACCTCTTTGAAGCTAGAATGACATCAGTTATTTTATGTTTTAGACATGGATACACAAAYAAGATGCTGTGGGGCAGTGTGTTGCATATAGATCTCTTCCTCTACAGTCCCTACGCACAATCAAACATCTATGACACAAATCCTTCTTCTAGGAAACAGTAAATGCAATGAAATATCCCTCTTTCATTGTGTGAAGGTCATTTTTTGGCAGCTATAGTATTTCAYAGATTTAGTGGGATAGAGCAGCACTACTGTACAATAGATCAGGTTACTTTTGAATTATGCCTACCTGACTTTTGCTCAGGCAGGYTGACAGGCTGATTCTGAGAGCAGACACTGTGTGTTTTCTACAAATACTACATTTTGTTTGTRCAGCACATCAGGCTTGTTGCCAAAGACTTTAGATGTAACCTCAAAACCGACATTATAACAACAAGGATATTTTACACCACATTGCACTTAGCCTGAGTAATCACCTAATTCCCTTTAATGGCAATTGCCAGTTACAAGACTGAGAGAGCATGGAGTAAGCTTGTGTTAACACAGCTACTTGCCAGAAAGTGCAGCTCTGTCAAGCATCAGGTTTCTAGAGAAATCCTGCAAAATGGAATGTCTCTGCTTCTGTCAACATCGCCRTGACCTGACTGCAATCTAAAATCTCACCTAACAGACAGCTGAATGTAAGGATTTTCTTTTTCTGTGGCTTTCATTTATGGATTCTCTGGAATCTTAGAATGGCATTAATTAGAAGAATGGTCCCATTAATGAGAAATGCAGTGCATCTTCTTTTRTGTATTTGTCTATTTTAACTAAATTCATAAAGACTTACTATCCTTGTGAATCACCTGTCATGTCAGTAAGATTAAGTGAAAGACAGACAAGCAGAAARATAGTATTACTAAGCAAAGTGCATTTTCTGGATTGCTAAAAATAATCCAAAATMTTTCAAAAGATACTAACTAAAATACCCAAACATAATTTTAACAAAAATCATTGTCAGGATGCAAAAGCATCTGGTAGAAGAATAGCAAACCTCTTGTCCCTGCCTCTGACCAAAGCTGGATTTGGTTTTCAGCATTTCTGTGAAGCTCTTTGGCAGCACTTCCCTGCTGCTTGCATTGCAAGAGTGACTGTGYCACCTGCATTTCTCCTCATCAAAGGGGGTGCTCCATACCCTGAGTACAGCTATGCTGCAGGGCCTTGCAGTGCTGGGGCTCACACAGGGCTCCACAGCTGACAGTGAGGTCGCTAAGACCAGCCACAGGGGTGGATGATGCTGCAACCAAGCACCAAGGCCTCTTTCTGTCGTAGCAGAAATGAGAGTGAGTTACAGTGCAGTTACAGTGGGGAAAACCACAGCAAGAATRGTTTGGGAACATGAGTCTGTCTGCCACTCACAAAGAGGTAGTCTTTTCTTATAGGATGAGGCAACTTCTTTTAAGAATGATTTAAGAATCCTTATGGTATTATGGTATGCTCTTAGTTTTTCACCTCCCTCTGCCCCTACCCAGAAGTCCTTCTGGTTTTTTGTGCCAAGTTCCTAAGAATGTTGCTTTCCATTTGTTTTCCAGCTTTTTTAGACAGTGTTCATGTTGTAAGCCTGATAAAGAGTATTCACAAAACCATCAGCAGCTTCACTACCCTCACAGCCCAGACWGGACAGTGCCTTTGTTAGTGACTCCCTTAGTGTCAGCTGAGGCTTCCCAAGGGACCAGCAGCTGAAATCTTTGAGTGTTGAACATTTTCTGTTTGGAGAAGGTAAGCTACTGTGAGGCAATCTGCAGTATTTATGAGTCTTTTACCACCTCTGCTATATTTTTTAATTCTAGAAATTGATTTCTAGAATTATATATGCAATTCTGGAAATACATGCAGATTCAGGTTTTTCTCTAAAATATTTTTAGTAATGAGGTCTRTTGAAGTAGATCCTACACCTTAATATCTTTTTTGTTGAAAATGATCACATGCTCTACATTTAAGATCCTGTGACTTACAAAGAAATCCATGTCCAAAAAGACAGTTTTTCTGTTAAATAATTCTATTTATCAAATAGATATTATTCCAATTATAAGGTGGTTAGGGACGACATTTGTTAAATAACTTCTGAACACCAGTTGTAACTTGTGCCAAGTCCCTACATATGGTGGAACTTTAAAGAAGTACTTAGCAGGATAATAACTTACAAGGGAGTTAATTGTCCTGGGTTGCACAKTTTTTCCTTGCACAAACTGTTAAAATTCTGGCCTTTTTTTGTTTTCACATGAGCATGTCATTTTGCTAATGGATTTAACACCACCATTTGGTCCAATTTCCTCATGTCTACTTCAATCAGCACACAAACCACTCCACATAAAGAAATGCATGGAGATTCATCTCCTCCATTTCAGAGCCCTCAAGGAGGAAATCTGTTATTCCTTTTCATTTGAAAAACTGCATTTAGTGATGGATTGAGAGGTTGAGGTACAGCATGCAGTGAGACCTTCCCCAGAGCAGAGCTGACTTCAGAACCATTGATACAGATGCTCTTTCCATTCAAATTACAGGAAAATACATTGATTTTTCCTAATTTTTAGTTTTATCACCATTTTGTCTGTATTTCTATTTACTTTCTTGTTTCTTTGAACTTTCTTTGCCTCCTTTCCTTAGATCATAAATTTAATTCTCACTCTCACAGTCTTTTGACTATCTCCATTTGCCTTAATTGAGACCTGATTCTGGGAATTGCTCTTTTGAATGCAGGATGTATATTGGTTCTTGTTTGTTGTTTTTCTCTTTTTGTGGAGTCTTCTCAGAACAGATAAGTGAGTGTGTRATGCTCCATATAGCAAATCTGATTAGAAAAACCTACTCCAAGTTTATTGCCTTTCAAGCCTCATCTTTTTATTAAAAATTATCTTTTTCATGCACAATTCAAGCTTTAGCACTACAGAAGGTGCTAGCATGCCAGAAAAGTCTAATGACCCACCTAGTCCTTTAATTATAATATCTGAAACTTAAAAGGTATTTTCTCCTGTTTTAGTGTAGTACTCCATTATTAGGAATTATGGCATTAAAAACCCCAAACAGAAACAACCAAACACAATTCCCTTGTAAAATTATTTAAGTARTCATGAAAKAAAATATTAATAACTGAARCTATTTGGGGCAACATATTTTGTTRTCAGAAATTAGTGACAGGTCTTTTTTTTTTTATCTTGAGATTTGTCTGTATATTTAGAAGGGGAGAAAATTTAACCTAAATCACATTTTCARCTATTTTCTTTTATTGATGACAATGGAATACATTAATATTTCCTTCTTTCCTTTTCTAGATGATGGCTTTCAAAAAATCTAGAATTTCTAGAATCAGTGAAAATCTGATTTCTTGCAAAACTATATAGTAAAAGTCATTATTCACCGTTTTCTGAGACATTTCCTATGTGACTTCTACAGGTTACAATTTTACTCTCTCCTGCTTTGCTCCATTAACATTGAAGGCAGCAAGTACCTACATGGACTACACAATTCATTATTTTTATATAGTTTATGCTACTGAAAAGATATGTGGTTTAATGTGGTTTTCTTAATGATACTATCACCCACTGGATTTTCATTTTCTACTGAATCTGAATTTTACTGGCTGTAATGTTTTTGGGAGGCAGCTTCCAGATACCTGTCTGTGACTAATTGCGGAAACCAAGCA
Organism: Alauda arvensis; assembly: GCA_902810485.1. Lineage (NCBI taxonomy): Eukaryota > Metazoa > Chordata > Aves > Passeriformes > Alaudidae > Alauda > Alauda arvensis. The sequence continues at coordinate 280,886 of CADDXX010000793.1, forward strand.
GTGTGATTATAATGATGCTTTTTTATGTGTCCACCCACGGAACAGGAAAAACACCAAATRACTGCTCTGTCCATTCTCAGATTATGAAAGTCTGAATACTGACAATGCCTACAAAAATTTTGATAAGAAAACTGCATTCTTAGTTGAAAAAATATTCAAAAAAGAATGACTAGGAAGAAATTGTCAACTTTTCATAAATAAGAAGGGAAAGCACTACATTATCATACTACCATTTTAACGTTTCACTGAAGGCATGCTTATTTAGTATGCTAAAACCTATTTTTTWAAATTGACTTAGTATTCAATTTTATGTTATATGCTTTTTCTTTTTATATCACCCACACATTGTTTGAAATGAAGGGTGAAAAAGCTGACCATTATATCTATTTTCATATGCTGACACCCAACATGGTTTGTCCCAAGAACTGTCCTGTTGGATGAAGTCTCTGAGATGCAGTCTTTCAGGAACATTCAGTATTTGAACTGCAGCTATTTTATATTCTTATGACAGACAAGGAAATTATCTGTGATACTTTTTATTGTTATTCCTAGGCTCTAACTTCTACCTCTTCACCTTGTTATGTATCAGTGAAAATAACAGAGCTATTTCCTAGATTTTAAAAAGAAACATGAGTATAACCTGTGGCAAAGAAGGTCTCAAAGGGATGGTTAGTAGACTATTCACTCATCATTTCCGTGTCAAGACAAACTTTGATGGGCAACATTACTAACTTGAGGCTGTTGCATGGTCAATTTAAGCTGATYGATGACTCCATTTCTATTCTTTCTAAATGTCTTGGACATCACAAAAGTACTTTGGCATCCTTAGGAAAGGTCAGGAGTTTAACAAACTGTACTGTTATACTACTTTGTCACTAGTGCAGGTGACAAGACCTGGATTTATCAAGATTGTTAATGGGGCAGTAGCCTCCTATGCTGCAGTCTGATTATKGTGTGCACAGTCCCAACCATGTGACAGCAAAAGTGTATTAGGTGTAATCATCCCATCCATGTTGGTCTCTGTCAAGCTATTCACYTAAGGGAGCCTAATAAATGTTTGTTGCAATGTTTTCTCTTGAAATAACAAGACAGATTTCTTTCCACAAAAAATGTTTCAAGGCACTTAGAATTTTTTTTCACAAGTGAAATGGAGGGAAATGTGCATCTTATTGGTCCCACGGGAAGGAACTCAGCAGCCAATGTTAGAAAGAGAAAAAAATGGAACAACATCAGCTCTTAATACATTTAGGCTGAAACCCAGTAAATTTTTAACTGCCTTTATTGTGAGGTTTTAAACACTTTTCTACTAGATAAATTATCTAAAAAAGTAAACTGTTTTCTGGATCAACTTTGATTCATGTGAGAACTTGCAAATGTCCTGAATTTGTTGTCCTATATGTGATCCTAATTCTGTGTTYTTTGAGTAGAAGATTGGCAGTCAGGAACTTAAATTGTCATCTAGTATTATATTTTGTTCCCATATTCATGTTGGTTTTTCCTTTCCCTAATCACAGGCATAATTTTACAGCAGTGGGATGGTCTTTATCTACCTTTGATCAGACCTAGTTACTTCACTGTTTATAAATTTATGTCRAAACTTTATGAAAATAAATTTCAGCTTCTGCTTGGTTCATGAATGATTTAAATACTGCTCAAGGTAACTCACTGTTTGAACAGAGAATTGTGTCACCCCAGTGATATGTTTTTGCTTTATTACTAGATGAATTCCAAGCAAAAAAATTCTACTTTATGTAGCAAATATTTCTGAAATTAACATTTCTGTAAATATTTTCCACWTGAAAGTGAATAAATGTTTTCAAGTAGATGAAAGTTTTATTCAAGGTAATGCTTGTAAAAAGTTTTTAATAGTTGCTAAAATCTAGACTTTAGTTACTGTTGGATTATTTAATTTTGTGCAGTTTTTGGTCAATGTCCTGTAATCTAATTTTTTATTTTTTTAAAAAAATACCTTTAAAAAAAGGTATTTTTAAAATTTTATTTTTGTTGGGGTTGTCTTTCCTTTGCAATGAAATATAAGGATTGAATAACTTTCATGTTATACCAGACCTTTATTTTAGACTTGAGAATTCTTATGAGATGTGCAAAATTTAAAGCAGCAAAAAAAGTATGAGAGAAAAAAAATATTAAATATCAATATCTCTGAGGACAAAGAAATCTCTTTTGGCAGACAAGTATCTTTCCATATGCCTAAGTAGGAAAAAATTAGATTAGAAATGAAATGGGAGCATTATCTGCATATTCATGTTATACAGACAGGTAATGAACCCTTYGGAAAGAGTTGTTCCCTTCCCTAACCCTTTGTAAAGAGTTTAGACCACTTGTTTAAATTGACTTTTCCTCTGCTTCTAGATAAGACAAATGCCACAGGAGTCAGAGTAAAAATATACTGACATTTATGCCATTAAMATGGGTAATACCCTTTTTTATTGAAGGAAAAATTTTAATCAGTTCCCATATATATACATATAAAATCAGTTAGAAGTTACAGTTGTCTGTTCTCTTTCTTTTTAATTTGTACTTGTGTATCATTGCTTGCCCTCTGTCAAAGTCAGACAAACTATCCTTGCTTCAAGTATCATACAAAATCTAAATCACAAAAAGCACATAAAGAATAAAATTGGAAGTCTTAAAAACAATATTTGAACCTACAACCTTGCCTTTTTGGAGATGGAGTTTCTATCTCCYAAGTTCACCAGCCATAAGGAGGAAAAGAAGGTAAAGGCTGGTCTTGAACCAGATAAGTAATTTGGAAGTGTTCTGTAACCAATGACTGCCACTATGGAATTTATAGTTGGGATGCAAAAAAAAAAAATTGTTGTGATAGCTGGTAGGAAAGTCCGCAGAAYTGCCAAGGCAGCACATGGGGTGCAGAGATTCCTGCTAGCAGCAGATGGGGAATGTTAGCATCTGTCTCACAGGAATTTAATTAATATCTAGTTTGGCTTCCAGRTCAGGAATTATTTTAAAATTTGATTGCTTATTTTACAAGTATCTAGGAAAATAAACACATTTAATTTTTAACTGACAATGGATAAATAAATAAATGATGTGTCTGAGGGACAGGAAGGCCCAAGAACTTCCCATTTCAGAATCCCTTGACTCAAATCTGAATTGGTAGGAAACAGAACACTGACGTCACTTAATATTATTTGTTAGAAAATGAGCTGCCAGTTTCTGTTCAAAATCAACAACTGTCTGGACCTCCACATCCAGAGTTTCAAGTGGCATTATTCATGCAGAGGCAGGAAATATCACATTTATCATACATACAGAGTTCTAAAAGACCTTATGACTATAGATGCTGAATTTCTTTTTCAATTTTAGACAAAAGTCTTCTTAAAATCTGGAAGAAAAGCATATAGAAAATTTGCCCTGTAAWTTCTCATGGTATTCATGGGTGAAAGGTGTTCAGTCTTCCTGAATAAAAACCTTTCTTTAT
>CADDXX010000794.1:0-20780 GCA_902810485.1 Alauda arvensis
GCAGCAGCAGCAATGTCTGATCATGTTGAATCATCTGATTTATTAAGTGAAGCCTGAAATACTGATTTAATCCATAGCCTAAGTTTAGAAAAAAAACTGCCCTCAATAAAAGGTTTCCAAAATTTCTTGTTTACTTCCACAGTTTCATCAGAAGGTGCTTAGAGATTACACATACAAGCTTTTTGATGCTAAGATCTGTTTCAAGCTAGGTGACATGTCAGTCAGCAAGTCTTTACAGAAGAAAATTGTTGTAAATATTCGTCTGCTCACTTGCTTACCTTGCTGCTGTCTGAATTGTAGCTGGGGTGTTCCTGTTTTGCCTTGGCTTGCTCACATTTCCCCAGGCTACCTGCTGTTCTACTTTTGAACTCTGTATTTTCCTGGTCACTAAACAAACCTGCTGTTAGACCTGAGGTTTACAGCTATCTACAGTAAAAGGCATTGGAAAATCCTTGAACAGTGTTTGTGTGTGTTACTTGCCCAATTAAGGTGATGTTTACTGTAGCATCATATTCTTGAGTCCAAAAAAAGTGCATATCCACCTAAAGTTCATGTTCCTTTGATCCTCAACAGTGCATTTGCACAGTACAACATGGATCAGTTCACTCCAGTGAAGATAGAAGGGTACGATGATCAGGTGAGAGGAAACTTTGTACACTTGAGCTTTGTATCACTGCCCCGTGAAAAAGCAATAAAAGTGTTCTTTCCTCAGGATGGTGGCTCACAAGTCAACATCACCATCCCTGACTCACTCCTCCTGCTCACAAGGTGCCACCCCTCCTTCCCCATGTATCATTGTAATGACAAACTTTCTTCTGTAAAGCATAAATGTTCTCTGTAAGTTCTGTGTGGTGCTGCTCAGTAAATCCAATTCATTGCTCCTTAGAGCTCCATGCTGAAGTCTCTGCAATTTTAGTTAAGAGTGTGAATGATTAAAGATTAGTGTCTATTTAAAGCTCACTTACAAATCCTTATGTTTACTACTTGTTTACAGTTCCTACTGACAATTGATAGTACATTCTTGCTAGTTTGGTTTATTTTCTGCAATTTTAATCCATTCTCAGCTACCCTAAAAAACAAATTGTATCTTTCTTTATACCAAATCATTGATTTGTTGCAATGATTATACCTAATACCATCCAGTCTGTGCCAGCAAAACAAGTTGTTTCAGGGGTTTCTTTTAAATTATTTTTTTAAGAACAAGCAGCAAGTCATAGAGAAGGCAGAAAGCTGCCTGACCATCTGCTCTGTTCTCTGAGCCAAGCTCTGACCCAGCTTTTSTGRTGTCCCAGATATGTTGATGGCAGGGATATATTAAGAGGACTGTTCATAGAAATAGCCTTGATGAGGCAGTTACAGTACAATTTGCAAAAGAAAAAAACCCACCCCAATAAAGTCAGTATTTGGGAAGCCAGAGAATTAAGGTGAAAAAGAAAAAAGAAGGGAATGTGCAATGCTTCTCTGCTGTCTGCCTTTGTTGGTGTATTTTAGAAGTAGTGACATTTATGTACCCTTTTTGACCAGAAGCAGAGCTATTGCAACACAGAACATGGCAATAAATGAAAGATTCCAGAGTAAAAGTCTCTGTTTCCTTTAGAAACAAAGAAGGAAAACAGCTAAAATTATTTTAAAGGCAAAGCAACCTGTTTCTGTTGGAAGGACACCCAATTTTAAGTCAAATATACACATTATTGTACTTCAGCCTTTTCTGGGGCAGAAATTTAAGTGCAGTATTACTGTGGAAAGCAGAGAGCTACCTTCAGCCTCACAACAACTACTCATTTATTACTGAAAATGCTTGCTTTTCTTTATGTGATCTCATAGCTCAGTGAAAGAACCTATTGTAACACTGATGTGCAAGTAGGGAAAAATGCAAAATAACACATCTACAGCAGCCTAAATGTGTCATCATCTCAACTTCTTTTACAGGTCTTAATCACAGAACATGGTGATCTGGGCAATGGCAGATTTTTAGACCCAAGAAACAAGCTTTCTTTTAAGTTTGATCACTTAAGGAAAGAAGCAAGCGATCCCCAGCCCGAGGACACAGAATCAGCTTTAAAACAATGGAGAGATGCCTGTGACAGTGCCCTGAGAGCCTATGTCAAAGATCATTACCCCAATGGCTTCTGCACTGTTGAGTATCCATCTGGTTCCTCTGAAAGTGAAGTGCTCTGAGGCAGGCAGCCCCAGAGTGTGACTGACTGTGTCAGAGCTGTTGGGATTCTGCCTCCTCACTGGCATTTTGGCTAATTTTGGAGTGGCATGTTGAGAGAGGGTGCAGCTGTCTGGGTGTGCACGCAGAGGTGAAGATGAGGGAGGCCTTTCTCACAGGCATGACTGGCAAGCAGCTTTGGTCACACCTAGGGGTGATAAAACAGCTGCCAGGGGAGGTGTGGGGCAGTGTGACTGTGGGGCATGTTCCCAGGGAGGCAGCACCACAGCAGCCTGCTCTGCTGCCAGGAACAGACATTAAGAATGCCTTTCCTTAGCTCTTGGGCCTTTTTAACTCTTTTTCTAAATACAGGTTTATGGTAAATCTATAGATGGACAGCAGACAATTATTGCCTGTATTGAGAGCCACCAGTTTCAGCCCAAAAACTTCTGGTAAGATTATTTCAACATAGTGTGTCTTCTCCCTTTGCCTGGTTCCTCAAACCAGCCCATCCTCTATCTGTGGCACAGTCTGAAGGACAGAGTTTTGAGCTTCCCAAGGAGTTCTTTTCCTTCTATAGTCTGTTTTCCTTGCAGCCCCTTTGGCACTTTGCAGTGACCTATCCAGAGGAAAAGGCATTAGCAGAGCTGGATAGATACTCCTTTACATCTCTGGAGCTTTTTTGTACTGAAGCTGCATTATATTCAGCTGGGCTACAGAAATTTAACTCCATGCCACCTAAAGCACTAAATCCCATGTGGTATTGGTGATAAGACAACATCAGAAACAACTTGCTTGTTAATTTGGTTCTTTTTGCTGTTAGAGCTCCCTGGAAATAGTTTTCCATGCTTTGATTGCTCTTAGGAACGGGCGTTGGAGATCAGAGTGGAAGTTCACCATCACACCACCAACAGCTCAAGTGGCTGCAGTGCTCAAAATCCAGGTGAGTTATTTTTTGAAGCAGTAACAGGAGAAGCTGCATTGTGCTTCTCTTACAGAAATGCATTTGGCTCAGAGTGAGATGGTGAAATGCAGCAGAGATGTCCTTCTCCAGTCAGGATGTTATTAAACTACACAATTCAAGAAATTAGTTCTTAAATCTAGTATTTCAGGAATAGTCTCAGATCTGGCCTGTGATTCATTAGGCAGCATTACCCTATATGCCTCCACTTTGCTTCACTTTATAGGGCTAAAACCTCTACCTTGAGTCTTTTATAATTGCTCTTATCTCAGCTCTAGTTATGATTCACATAATCTTGAACAGTCTTGACAAAGAATGAAACCTTTTAGAAAATCCATCCTGCATTTAGTTTCCATGCAAATAGAGAAGACTGGCACAATGCTCTGCTGTGTGATTTTAGCAGCATTGGGGGGCTCAGGAATTTTGGAGTGAGTGGTTGTGATAAAACCTGCATTCTGTGTTTTTGCCCAGGTCCATTACTATGAAGATGGCAACGTGCAGCTGGTTAGTCACAAAGACATCCAGGACTCTGTACAGGTGTCAGTAAGTATGCTAAAAATCTTTATGATAGGCAGCTGTTTTATTCCTTAAGCAGCCCATGAAGCATGCAGTGCTATAACTGCATTCTCCTGACTTTAAAGTGATTTTAGGGTGAACAGTCAATGTGGTGTTCAGAGTCACATAGGAATACCCGATTCCCAACTGCTTAAAATCCAGTCTTACTAGGAAGTCTCTATTGGAAAGCTTCTCTTGGAAGTTTGGGTTAAAGAGGACAGAATATTCTTTCCTATCTCTGTGCAAGGGAAAGGAGCAGTAAGAGACATACACAAAGGGAAATGAAGAAATCCTCTGGTATGGTAGAGGGAGCAACAGCTCCTCATTTTGCCATGAAGATCCACTTCCTTTTTGCTCACTAGGGTGCAGTCCTGTTCCAGTTTGGAGCACAAGCTCTACCCAGTGTGCAGTGAGTGAAAGGAACCCAGCTACAACCACAAGGCACAAGCTGATGATGTTACCCACTTTACCTGTACTCAGCTTATAATTTGAGAAGAAATTTATTGTGTTGCTGATGTAAGTTGCTCTTAAACATACAAACTTTTTCTTTTTTCTCCTTTGCAGAGTGATGTCCAAACTGCTAAGGAGTTTATTAAGATCATAGAAAATGCAGAAAACGAGTACCAGGTAAGATCAGTGGTAGTTAAATAAACCACAGAATCATATCAGTCTCCATTTGCAGTTAATGGAAACATGGAAAACTGGCCTCTGGTTCTGTTCCTGGCTGAATCTGGTATTGACTTAAGAATTGCTTAAAAAAGGGCAGTAGTATTTGTTGAAACAATATAGTTATGAAGCTGTAAAGGTACAGCTGTAATGAACTACCAGGTTTGCTGTATGGTTTTTCAAAGGGTTACAGATGATACTGGGAACAAGCATGGGAGGGGAGTGGGTGAGTCAATGTATTTTCCTCTGTCACAGTTAAGGATACTGAGGAGGAAATTAGTGCAACAGCTTTTACATTGTCCCAGGCTGTGTGCAAGGAGACTGGGGAGAGAGAAGTCAGTGAAAGACCTAAGGAGAAGCTGCTACATTTCAGGGGAGGTGAACAGAGACTTGTACACACACTGGTGACTGCATTATTAATTTAGTTAACAGCGTGCCTTACACCTTATGGAAAGCAGCTTGTGGCTTTCACACTGAGTTGAGCTGTCTCATGGTGTTTTCTGAGTGCCCTAACCAGATGTGCTTGCCCTTGCAGACAGCAATCAGTGAGAACTACCAGACTATGTCAGACACCACTTTCAAAGCCTTACGCCGGCAGCTGCCCGTCACCCGCACCAAGATTGACTGGAACAAAATCCTCAGCTACAAGATTGGCAAGGAAATGCAGAATGCTTAGTGCAGAAACCAGGAGGTGTACGAAACATTCGTGTGCAACAAAAAAAAAAAAAAAAAAAAAAAACAAAAAACAAATGTGGTCCTATGCCAAGTAGATGGTTTCTAAACCAGAGCAGCATTTTTTTAGGGCTTTCAAAGTTAACAGGTTTTCTAGCCTGAGAGGGAACCGTGGAACAAATAGTTGTCTTTGTGTTTTGTGTTTCCTGCCACATGAACTTCCCGTTGTAGCTGCATTTAATAGGTCATTTAAATTCAGCCATTCGTGGCCCAGAAGTAGAGCTGTTTTCAGTCACTGGCTGGAAAACTTCCTAGCTGGAAAAGCCCTATAATTACCCAGGAGAGGGTGCAAGAGTGTTCCCTTCCCCTGGATGCAGCACTCCAGGTACCCAGTAAGTTTCTCAAACCTGCCAAGAGCTCACGGCGCTGCAGGACACAGGAAGTGCAAGACAGGGACTCCTCGTGTATCCTCATTCCCAACCTCTACGAAGCAGATGCCTGCAGGCTTAGATTTTACTGTAGAAAATGAGTTTACAGGATCCTTTACAGACCTCCCTACTGACCCAGCTCTTCCAGGGACGTAATTTTTTTTTTTAATCTGAAGTTTTGAGCCATGTTCCCTAAAAATGAGCATCTCTTTTCTCCCCTCCCTCGTGTACGTACGGTTACCAGACATGTGCATTTTTACAGAACTGCAAGATGAGTTATTGCTGATCCACAAGGGCTGGATGGTGATTAAAAATGCAAATGTCTACAGAATAGTAGGTATGTTGTGCTTCAATGCTTTGTGGCAGGTTCATAGATTTGTATCACAGGTGTATGGATGGGTAGTGTACAAAATAAATAAACTTGCACCAAAGTGAAAGAAAAAAAATCCATTTGTCTCAGTTGTGGACAGTTTCTTGTCGTGCTTAAGAGGGGATTTTGGAATGAATCTTCTACATGCTTGCCCTGCATTACTATTTTCCCCCTCTAACATCAAAATTAGCAGTCATAACAGCTTCTCTGAAGGGGAGGATGAACAAATACACAAATGCCTTTCTCAGATCTTGGAACATGGATTCACTACAAAGTGAGCCTCCTTTGGTGAACTCCCTTTGCTTTGTTTGCACTTGGTTATCACCGGGCACCTTGCAGGTTGTGGTTTTAAACTGGCTCATGTCTTCTTGTTTTTAAATACATGAAGGAAAAAGGGTTGGGAAGAGAGGGGTGGGGTTTCCTGGGCATTACACTTCAGGTTTTGCACAGTAACACCACAGAATAAGTTTATCCTTTGGGAGTTTAATCTAAATTAAAGATACTTGTATTTGCTGCTGAGACTGATAATTCATTGCTCAGGCATCCTTTATCAACCAGTCTAGTGCAAATACAGTCTTTGTTTGAAGCCATGTGTGTCTGTTCTTTCATGCTCTCCTGGTAATTCCTGAGGGCTGGGAAGTGGTGCAGTCACCATCCCTAAAGGTGTAAAAAACACGAATGTGGCCCTTGAGGCCATGGTTTAGTGGTGAACACGGTTGTGGTGCTGGGCTGATGGTTGGACGACTTTAATGATCTCAAAGGTCTTTGCCAACCTTGACAGTTCAGCAATTAGGGCTGGGATGGCATCACTCCAAACCCGTGGGTGATGCTCCCACCCTGGTGCACAGCCATGGGAACTGGAGGGCTGAGCTTCCAAATTCAAATAAAAACAGTCACAGAGCTTTAATGCTGTTCCTCACCCTGGAAAAAAAAGGCAGCAAGGAGATAATTCCACTCATCCTCACCTACCTCAGCCACTCCTGCTCGTATCCTACCCAAGACAAAGCAGGGCTTTTGGAGGGTTTGCAGGGAGCTCCTCAAGGACGCTTTGCTCGGAGGGTCCTGCCTGCGGCAGCACCCAGAGGAGAGGAGAGGTTGTGTGCGCCTCAGGTGCTGTGGGCTGCGGCCCTGGATCCATCCAGGAAATCGCCGCAGCAATTCCAGGAACGCGAAGCCGAAGTGGTGCCCGAGATAAGACTGTACACAACACGCCTTTTATCTGCCTCAAGGCTGCTCTTCTCCTGCTCCTGGGCTACGCTGGAAGCAGCTCACCGCCACTGTTTCTACGAGTGTTTCTATCTCTTTGTCCTTCTCCAAATCTTCAGCTAATCATCCTTTAGGCTGATGCTTCCCTGCCTGCCTCCTGCCCTTSTCCCGCAGTTATCCCTCCCGCAGCCCCTCTCTCTGCCGGCACCTCTCGGCCCTTTCGCTTTCGTTTCTCCCTGAGAGGGAGCCCCGGGTCCGCCCAGCCCAGCCCAGCCCAGCCCAGACCTGCCCAGTGCAGCCCGGCTTAACCCGGCACTCCTCGACGCGGCACCATCTCGGCTCGGCTCGGCTCGGCTCGGCTCGGCTCGGCTCGGCTCGGCTCGGCTCGGCTCGGCCATGCCGCGGTTCACGGTGGCGGAGGCCAGTGTTTGGGGCTCTCAGTTCCTGGAGTTCCTGCGGGACACGGGCCGGGAGCAGGTGAGCCAGCGGGAGACGCTGCGGACCATCTACAACCAGGAGTTCCGGGCCAGGTGAGAGCCCTCGGCCAGACCCAGAGCTGGGACAGACAGCCCTGAGCAGCATCTCCCGATCCCCGAGCCAGCATCCCCAGCGTCACTGGCCCCCAGCTCATCCCTGGGGTCCCCGAGCTCATCTGTGTCACCAAAGCCCCGCTGGGATGAGCCCCAGCTCCACGGGCCCCCAGCAGCTCCTGGGGATGGCCTTGCACACCCACTGCTCGCCATGTTCCCCCACCTCACCCTGCTGACACCCATCACACTGGCCCTTGTGCAATGTCACCAGTGTTAATCATTGGCAAAGCCGGGGCTCGGTGCGCTGGTGGGACTGGGAGGAGAGACCTGAGAGTCCTCACTGCTGGGACCACAGTGGCTGTGCCTTAGCAGAGCCACCACCGGTGCCAGCTCAGCTCCTGACAGCATGGCTGTGAGGCAGCTGGGATGGCTGTGGCACAGCTGGAGCTACAATGGAACTGCTCCCTACTGGAGCAGCCAGCAGGGATGTGAGATTTGCACAGTGGGAAGCTCAAGTCCTTCCTCCTCTGGAGCAGAGGGAACCTGCTGAGAACTCCCTCACTGCAGCCTCAGTGTCCTGTTTCATCTTCCCACTTCCCTCAGCCCAGCTGCCCGTGCCCACACTCCCACACAACCCCTCTCCCTCCCTCTCTGCAGGACTGACACAAGGACCCCCAGTTTTTCCTGCCTCCTGTACGCACTGAGGAAAACCCACCAGGTTCAGGTGCACCGGGACGAGGTCAGACTCAAGGTGAGTTCACGCTGGGGCAGTGCCCACTGCCACTGGCTCCTCAGGAGCTCCCTGCAGGATCCCAGCTGGCTCTGGCTGCTCCCTGCAGGTGCAGAGGGATGTGGTGGTGGCAGACCAGTACCGGAGATCCAGGACGAGCACACAGACGTCCGTGTCCACGTCTGGCACAGGGCAGCAGCTCAGCTCCACTCCACAAACGCCCCAGATCTATGGCAGGCAGTGGTATGAGCAGCAGCACCCTGCCTTGGCATGGCCCCTGGATCCCCCACCCCGCTGGGAAAGCCTGACCCTCCCTCCCCACAGGGCTGAGCTCATCCGAGGGAAGCACGGGGTGGAGATCGTCTCGGACTATGACCAGGGCCATGGGAATATTCGCTTCCCCGTGGAGCTGGGAGAGCCCCGCACAGTCACAGTGCGAGTGCAGAACCGTGGCACTGAGGTGGTGACACTGCAGCGGCTCCAGACACGCCAGCAGGCACAGGAGCTCTCCTTCACCGATGAGCAGGGGGCAGTGCAGGGCCAGTCCCTGCCGCTACACCCAGGTAGGGTCCCATCCCATCCAATCCCATCTCATCCTCTCCCAGCCCATCCCATTTAATCCCATCCCATCCCAGCCCATCCATTCAATCCCAGCCCAGCCCAGCCCAGCCCAGCCCGTTCCCCTGCCCTGCCCCCTGCCCTACAGAGAGGATGCAGGACCCAGTCTCACCACCTCACCCCGCAGGTGCCACATACCCCATCCAGGTGCGGTGCCACACCACCTGCAATGGGCACTTCAGTGCTGTTGTGCTCTTTGAGTTCACCAAGGAGCCAGACGAGCCCTTCAGCATCTCACGCTACGTTGCTGCCATCGCTGAGGGCCAGCTGGCCAAGGACCTGGGGCCCTCAGCACCTTTCGAGCCTTATGAGGCCAGCCTGCAGCGCCTGGTGACAGTCATCACCGAGGATGGCATCCCCCCTGACAGGTATGTGCTGCACTCACCTGCTGCCATCCTGAGCAGAGGGGCCCAGCCTGTTCTCCAGCCAGGACAAGGCTCAGCTCCTTGACTGTGGCACCACAGGACAGTGCTTCAACCCTGTGCCATGGCTGGTGGCAGTGGGGTTGGGGACACTGTGCAGTCCGTGTAGCACTGCTGTCCCCTCCACCCAGCTCCCTGGAAAACCAGCTGGAGAAGGAAATCCCTCTGGGCACCTACCAGTACCCAAAGAGCCTCAAGGACACGATCCTGCAAGGACCCAAAAGCAGTGCCAACTCCAGCTGGGCTGCCATGCGGTGAGTGCTGAGGGCTGAGAGCAAGGCTGAGGTGTTCCTTGGGTGCCAAGCCGTCCCTGGGACACAACGACATTGCTGCTGCCCTCAGCTCGCTGCTGGAAGCACCTCTGCAGCCTGAGAACTACCACCAGAAATTCCAGCTGCTGCTGCACCTGGAGGAGATCCAGATGGAGGTGGACATCCGGCGCTACGACCTGCAGGACGTGACCATGGTGCAGGAGAGGGGGCTGCTGGTTCTCCGTGTGCGTAGGGGCTGAGGATGGGAGGGCACGACACTGGCATCCCCAGAGTGCCTGGCATCACGCTGGCATTTTGGCACAGGTGCCTGGCGTGGCCGAGAACCGCCCGTCCGTGCTGCGAGGGGATCACCTGTTTGTCCACCTGAGCAGCGAGCGGGACCACTCCCCTCTCGTCCGCTACAAGGGCTACGTGCACAGCGTGGAGCTGGACAGGGTCAGGCTGGGCTTCTCCTCCAAGTGAGTGATGTCTGCTCCCAGCCTTCCTCGGAGATGCCAAAGGCCAGGAGCAGGCTGGGAAGGGCCGGGAGGGCGTGGGAGTGCCCTGCTCACACCGTTCCTTGCCAGGCTGCAGAAGAAGTTTGTGAACAACCTGAGGTTCGACGTGACCTTCACCTTCAGCCGGCTGCCGCTGCAGGTGCAGCACCGCGCTGCAATGCTGGCCATGCGCCGCAACTTGTTCAGCCTCCTCTTCCCCTCCGCCTCCTGCCACAAGTCCCTCTTCCCAGGCCCCTTCCAGCCACGGTGAGTCCCAGCTCTGCAGGGTGTGAGGGATGGAGGGGATGGGGCTCTGGCAGCACAGCCTCTGCTCCCACAGGTGGTTTAACAGGAAGCTGGAGAGCAACGAGGAGCAGCGCAGAGCCGTGACCCACATCGTGACGGGGATGTCCCGGCCAGCCCCATACCTCATCTTTGGCCCCCCTGGCACTGGCAAGACAGTCACAGTGGTGGAGGCCATCAAGCAGGTGAGTGGCCTGTGCCCCAAACCCAGCCCTGAGCATTGCTGCCAACTCTAGTCCATGGGGCTCAACCTCCTCCTCCCACCAGGTGTGGACATGCTTCAAGGATGCGCAGATCTTGGCCTGTGCCCCCTCCAACAGTGCTGCAGACCTGCTGTGCCAGTGCCTCATCAAGGACATTGCCCCTCAGAACGTCTACAGGCTCATTGCCAGCTCCAGGAACTACAGGGACGTGCCTGCTGATATCAGGGTAAGTCCCTGCCCCTGAAATCCTGCTGGCACATCTGGGCTGGTGTCCCCCGGGATGGTGGGACCTCACCCAATGGCTGTGCTCCAGCCCTGCTGCAACTGGGACGACGAGCAGAGCAGCTACGTGTACCCAAGCAAGGAGAGCCTGCAGCACTACCGGATCATCATCACCACCCTGGTGACAGCAGGAAGGTCAGAGCAGCTGGGACTGTGCCCAGCACCCGTGGCAGGTGCACCCAGGGCTGCCTTGCAGACAGGCTGTGAAGGCAAAACCTCTGGGATTCAGCAGGGAGGGGTTGGAGGAGGGCAGGCAGCAGTGTGGGGGAAATCCCTCCTCTGTGGGAGGATGAGGATGAAGGGAGAGGAAGGATGGCCAGGTGGGGCAGGACTCTGAGACAGCCTCATTCCATCTCTGCTCCAGGCTGGTGTCAGCCAACTTTCCCCCTGGGTTTTTCACCCACGTCTTCATCGACGAGTGTGGCCATGCGGTGGAGACAGAGAGCCTGGTGGCCATCGCGGGTGAGTGCCGGGCTGCTGTCCCAAGGACCAGCGCCTCTGCTCCCYGCCRTTCCCCACTGAGCTCTCCCCGTTCCCAGGGCTCCTGGCTCCCATGGATCAGGAGACCAACCCCAACGGGGGGCAGCTGGTGCTGGCAGGAGACCCCAAGCAGCTGGGCCCCGTCCTGACCTCACCACTGGCCATCCAGCACGGTTTGGGTGAGTGGGGAGAGGGCTGGGAGTGCTGCAGGGCACCCCACAGGGGCTGGGTGGCCTCGTGGGGAGCCACAGGATATCCCTGGGCACAGGCACCTCGCTGCTGGAGAGGCTGATGCTGCAGAACCCCCTGTACCAGAAGTCAAGTGGAGGCTACGACCCACACTTCATCACCAAACTGCTCTGGAACTACAGGTGGGGACAGGGCTGGTGCAGGAAGGGATTGAGCCTGGCAGGGAGTGGTGAGCATGGCTCTCCAGGAACCCCTGAGAGGGTTCTTGGAGCCACCCTGGGCACTGTGCTGCCTCTGCCAGGTCCCACGAGGCCATCCTCAGGATCCCCAACGAGCTCTTCTATGACAATGAGCTGAAGGTGTGCAGGAGCAACGGGCCCGACAGCCGGGATCAGTTCTGTACCTGGGAGGAGCTTCCCAGAAAGGTGAGGGGCACAGGAGGGACTGAGCCAGGGGGACCCCTGAGGCACAGGCACAGCAGAGACAAATGTCCTCCCTCCCCAGGGCTTCCCCATCATCTTCCACGGGGTTTGTGGGGAAGACCAGAGAGAGGCCAAGAGCCCCTCCTTCTTCAACACGGCTGAAATTGAGGTCCTGGTCCACTATCTCAAGAAGCTGCTGCTGAGCCAGGGCCAGGGCAGCTGCCACAGCGTGTCCCCCAAGGAGATTGGCATCATTTCTCCTTACAGGAAGCAGGTGAGGGACACAGCAGGGCATAGCAGAGGCTGCCCCAGGGGACAGGGAGCACTGGGATGGATGGACAGCCCCAGGGCTGGCACAAGGATGGCCCTGTGGTGGCTGGGTTTTGCCACACGCCTCCCCTCAGGTAGAGAAGATCCGCAGAGCCATCACCTCCCTGGATCCCGACCTGCAGAGGCTGCCTGACATCAGCCAGCTGAAGGTATGGGCACGGAGGGGAGAGGAGGAGGGGGCCCAGGGGGTGCTCCTGGCCCCTCACCTGCTGTCCCTGCCCCAGGTGGGCTCTGTGGAGGAGTTCCAGGGCCAGGAGCGGCAGGTGATCCTCATCTCCACCGTGCGCAGCTGCAGCACCTACCTGCAGTTCGACCAGACCTTCAGGCTGGGCTTCCTCACGAACCCCAAGGTACCACCCTGCCCCGGGCAGACCCTTCCTCCTTTGGCATCCCCTTCTTCCCTGTGGTTCTTACGGGCAGGTGGAGCTGCTCTGGGTGCTCAGAGCCACAGCAGAGCTGCCTGCACCCAGCTGGGGCTGCAGGACGATGACAGGTCTTGCTTGTCCTCTCCAGAGGCTCAACGTGGCCATCACCAGGGCCAAGGCTCTGCTGATCGTGGTGGGCAATCCAACGGTGCTCAGCAAGGACCAGCACTGGCACAGGTGAGCTGGCCCCTGCCCAGGCAGTGCCCACCAGCCCCTGCCTTCCCCTGCTGCCTGGCCGTGCCCCTGCCACCTCGTGCCCACGCTCCCCTGCCTCTGCAGGTTCCTCAGCTACTGCAGGGAACAGGGAGGCTACACAGGATACCCCTACCAGGATGAGGGCACAGCTGAGGACAGAATTGCTGGTGACCTCCAGAGGCTGCAGCTCAATGCTCAGCGCCCAGGTGAGCAGAGCTGGGCACTGCCAGTGGGGCCCTGGCAGCAGCAGGGTGCCCACCATGCCACACCAGCACCCTGGGGCAGCAGCACGGCCAGGGTTACAGCTGGGGCACTGGGAGGCTCCTCCTGCCCCAAATGGAACAGGGCTCACAACAGCTTCTTGCTTAAGGCTTGTATGTCTCCATCTCAAAGTCAGGGGCCAGCTCTGCCATGAGGTTTCTCTGCAGGAAACACACCTGGGGAAGGAGGAGAAGCCCCATGAAGCTGCATCCTCCTCGGCCTGTCCCTGCTGCAGCAGCTCCTGCTCCTTCTGTCTCTGTCTCAGGGTGCTCTGTGCTTCCCTGTGGAGATAGGGCTGAGCCCACCAGAGCAGAAGGTGCTGCCAGCCTTTGCTGCCAGCCACAAAGCCCACACCAGCATCACACTGGGACAACTCTCCATTTTAATCATTTCTTGACATGAGCAAAACAATTCTCAGTGAGTGGTGTCGCCATTCAGTGGAAGGCTGAAGCCTGGAGGCTCTGGCCTCCAAAGAGCATCACGGGGTGACAGGGGAGCTCACTGCTGCTGTGAGGGGTAACTGGGGAAGGCCTGGCCTAGGTTAGGCTGGCTCAGCTCTCCCCTGGGCAGCTGCCTGGCCTGAGAGCTGGCATGGCTGTGCAGCCACTCTGTTTCCCTGGAATAAATGTTTAGAGAAAAGCAGTGTATTGCTGAGTCCTAGGTGGGCCTTGCTTACACAGACAGGGCTTCAGAGCAGCCTCAGGCTCACTGCAGCCCTGCCCTGCCCTGCTCCAGAGGCAGGATGGCTCCAGCAGTGAGGGCAGTGCCCATCACCCAGGGACTGGCCACAGCTGGGAACCTCCTGCCTGGCCCTTCCCCTGTAAAGTGCTTCCTGGCTCTTCTGCAAGCACAGGGAACCAAGCCCTGATCCTCCCCTGAAGCAAGAGGGGCTGGGGGCCAGGCAAATCCCCACCCTGCAGCACAAGGCAGGAGCCCGGAGGGGCACAGAGCAGAACCAGAAGAACACCACACAAGCCGAGTTACAATTACTAAAATACCGGTTTGCATTTATTGTCCCTATTATGCAGCTGAGTTTGCTGCTGCCAAGCCCACGGCCGGGGCAGACTCGGAGGCGGCAGCGCCGGCAGGGCTGGGCACACGCCCAGCACAGCTCCTGGCAGCAGCTGAGCCCAGCTCTGCTCACACACAGGCTGCAGCTGCCTGGGCACGTCTGTAACACTGCTGTGTGCTGCCTGCACGGCCAGGGAGAGCAGGCAAAGCACACCCGGGGCCGGGCACACCCCACACGTGAGCTGTGACTGGCACCTCCTGCTCCTGTGGCACCTGCCCAGAGCTGGAAAGGAGAGCAAACACCACAGCAACGCCCGTGGGGAAGGCAAAACCAGGGAGCTCAGTAACAAAACGGGGTGACACCAACACCTGGCCCATGGAGAGCAGCAGGCACTGAAGGCACTGGGCCCCTCACGGCCCTGGAATGTCACAGGGGACACCCTGCGGGCGTGGGTGGCAGCTCTGGTGCAAAGGGTTCAGGGCAGGGCAGTGGCACCAGGAGGAGCTGGCTGTGCTGGGTGCCAGCTTTGCCTCCCCAGGCAGGGCAGGGCAGGGCAGTGGCACAGGAGGTGCTGCCTCCCCGGGCAGGGCAGTGACACCACAAGGTGCTGCCTCCCTGGGCAGGGCAGGGCAGTGACACTGGCACCAGGAGGTGCTGCCTGTGCTGGGTGCCAGCTTTGCCTCCCCAGGCAGGACAGGGCAGTGGCACAGGAGGTGCTGGCTGTGCTGGGTGCCAGCACTGCCTCCCCGGGCAGGGCAGTGGCACAGGAGGTGCTCCCTCCCCAGGCAGGGCAGTGGCACAGGAGGAGCTGCCTCCCCGGGCAGGACAGGGCAGTGGCACCACGAGGTTCTGTCTCCCCAGGCAGGGCAGTGGCACAGGAGGTGCTGCCTCCCCGGGCAGGGCAGGGGCACAGGAGGTGCTCCCTCCCCGGGCAGGGCAGGGGCACAGGAGGTGCTGCCTCCCCGGGCAGGGCAGCCAGGTGCCAGGGCTGCTCAGAGCAGAGGGCAGCCCCTGCGCCTCCTGTTCTTGCGCACCTGCAGGCCAGCACGCGTGGCCATCTCAAACACCTCCCGCACGCCCTCCTTGGTCTTGGCCGAGCACTCCAGGTAGCCAAAGGCGTTGATTCTGTTGGCCATGTCCCTGCCCTCCTCCGGCTTCACCGGCTCCTAGGAAGCAGTAAAAAAAACAGCGTTTGGAAAAGCACAGAACACACCAGCAACTGCCCTTGGGGCACACAGCCCTTGCAGCCAGGACCGGGTGTGGGCACAGGTGGCTGGGGCACCCCGGGCTGTCCCCACCTGCTTCATCTTGGCCAGCTCCCGCCGCGTGTGCTCGTCGTTCCGCAGGTCCTTCTTGTTGCCCACCAGGATGATGGGCACRTTGGGGCAGAAGTGCTTCACCTCCGGCGTCCACTTCTCAGGGATGTTCTCTGCAATGAGCACACATGGAACTTTAGGAGCTGAGGGGCTGCTACCCCACAGCCTCCTCCCAGAAACCAAGCCCGAGCTTTTCCCGTAGGAGCAGGGCGAGCTCCTCCCACCGCACCCTCCTCTGCCACCCCCTCCGCCCAGCCAGCGAGTCCCCAGCATCTCCCTGAAGTGCACATGAAGTCAGGGGATGAARGGGCAACGTGGGGGCTTCCCAGACCCCAGGGGGGTTCAGTAGCAGCCCCAGGTCTCCCCTCACTCACCGAGGCTGTCGGGGCTGTCGATGGAAAAGCACATGAGGATCACGTCTGTGTCWGGGTACGAGAGGGGCCGCAGCCTGTCATAGTCCTCCTGGCCTGCTGTGTCCCACAGGGCCAGCTCAACCTGACAGGGGACAAGGRCATGGCTCAGTGCCTCTGCAGGCCAGCAGTGACAGGTTTATGTTCCTCAGAGAACTGGGGGCAGGTTCAGGGTGACCCAGAAATGCTGTGGGGCTCCTCTGTGCACTGCAGGTGCATGTGAGCACACAGAGCCACCCTGGCACTGGGCAGTGGCACTGCCAGCAGGGGATGGCCATGGCCCTCACCTGCTTCCCATCCACCTCTATGTCAGCAATGTAGTTCTCAAACACGGTGGGCACGTAGACCTCGGGGAACTGGTCCTTGCTGAAGACGATCAGCAGGCAGGTCTTCCCACAGGCACCATCTCCCACGATCACCAGCTTCTTCCTGATGGCTGCCATGGCTGTGGGGACACGAGCAGGTGAGCAGGACACAGCWGCAGGTCCACAGCACAGRAAAAGGAGAGCTCAGSAGGAAAGAAGCMTGTTTACTTGGACACAAAGCTTCTTAGCCCACAGCAAAACACGATATGCTGCTTTGTGAGTCCATATCTGCAAGAGGAAAGTTTGGGCTGTGCCAGTATCTAACCCACACCACCACGCAGATGCCAACATCTGCATTGCAAGGAGCTGCAGATGCCAACATCTGCACTGTAAGGAGCAGCAGATGCCAACATCTGCATTGCAAGGAGCAGCAGATGCCAACATCTGCACTGTAAGGAGCAGCAGAATGCCAACATCTGCATTGTAAGGAGCTGCAGAATGCCAACATCTGCACTGTAAGGAGCAGCAGAATGCCCCAGGACACAAACACCCACTCCCAGATGGACACCAGGATCTGCCCATGCCCAGCCTGCAGACACTGGATTGAAACCACAACTGGGGCCCTGCTCCTGCCCCAGTGCTGCCCTGCCCACACACTGGGGCACAGCAGCTGCCCCAAACGGAGCCCCCAGAGCTCCTTCCCACGGCCTGCAGTGCCCTCCCTGCCCCGGGACAGCTCCGGGCCCCAGCAGCTCCAAGTGGTGACTCAGAGGGCAGAGGCGCTGTCCCCACCCAAAATCTCAGCACAATTCATTCCATTACTCAGGAGAGCCATCCAGAAATAGCCCATTACTAATCCGGAGCTGCTGTGCAAAGGCGAGCAGGGCAAGGAGGCTGGAAGGGCTGTGAGCCTCAGGGGTGGGCTGGGTGCCCCCATCTGTGCCCTGGAGCCAGCAGCTGGCACAGCACCAGTACCAGATGCCAGCAGCTCTCTGTTCCAGGAGAGATGAGCTTCTTTGCCAGAGGATGCTCTTTTTCTTAGTAGGATGAGGCTGAGAGGATGGAAARGCCCTGGCAGAGGCTGCCCAGAAAGGCTGTGGCTGCCCCTGGATCCCTGGAAGTGTCCAAGGCCAGGCTGGACGAGGCTTGGAACAATCTGGGATAGTGGAAGAGGTTCCTGCCCTTGGCAAGGGGCAGAACAAGATGAGCTTTAAGGTCCCTCCCAACCCAACCCATTTTGGGATTCTCTGATAACCTGAGGACAGCTTTACTACAASTGCCATCAGGCCAAATGATTAAAAGCACACAGTCACCCACTACAGACACGGAAACTGAGATTTTATACTCTGCCAAGTGCCAACCACCCCAAATTACAGCCAGTGCTGCCCAGCCCACGCTGGCAATCCAAACTGGCAGCTCTTGGGTGTGAGCAGCACTTGCAGGGCCCTGCTGGAGATGCCTCCTGCTCATCCATGGGGATAACAAAAGGGAGCAGCAGCTGTGTGCCAGCATTTCCCACTGCCAAACCCCGCAGGGCTCCTGTGCCCATCCTGCTGCTGCAGGGGTGGCTCTGGTTTAATCTGTGCCACCCCTGCCAGCACCAGCCCAACCCTGAGCAGCCCTCTCCTTCAGCTCACCAAAAAGCTGCAACACAACCCCAAATTGCTCCACTCTACTTTCCAAGCAACTATTTTAAAGCCATCACCATAAAAYCAGCCAGGCTCCAGGGCAGCCTTTGTGCTGCTGGGTCTCTCCCAGCTTTGTGCCTCAAAATGGGAAGTTCCTGCYGAGCAGGATATGGGGAATTCCTCTGGCAGCAGGATGTGTCCATCACCCAGTGTCTGCTGAGGGGACTCAGGAACAGCACAGAAAGATGTTAATGCTCTGAAGGACTYCAACCAGGGACAGAAATCTTTCAATGAAGCTCCTTGGCCAGACCTCCWGGAGGTAACAGAGGGGTTTTGTTGCAAAGCAGGAATTCCCAAGCGGCGCTGAGGGCCCCACCCTGGTCAGACCGGTCACACCAGGGATCACAGCCCTGGCCAGAGGCACAGCTCTGAGTCTGGGCAGGGCTGGGGGGAAGGAGCTGTGCTGGGAGCAGCCCCCTGGCACGGACACCCCCCAACAGGGACAGCCCCGGTGCTGTGGGGCAGCTTCCCTACAGAAATGGTTTCAGCAGTTTGGACTCGCTGGTACAATGATAAAGTAAGTAAACTCCCAAATTAAAACCCCACAGGAACACCCACTGTGGGGAATTCCACTGGCTGAGATACCTAAGCCACAGCCAAGGGAGCACAGGACAAATGTCTCAGCCACTGCTGCAAGCACCAGAGGGACCACAGAATCAGAGAATCATTAAGGTTGAAAGGCAGAAAAAAAGTTTCCAAAAAGGGCTGGAAGCAAACAGTGATGCTGAGGGGAAACGCAATGGGCAGGGCAGAGCTCGGGTGGGTGGCAGCTGGAGACCAYGCCAGCGGGGCTGGCTTTGGCAGAGCAGCAGCTGTGATTCCCTGCTCATCCAGCTGCTGGGCTGGCAGAGCTGGGCACTTTGTGCAGCACAGAGCAGCCCTCAGCCCTCAGCCAGGCCAGCAGGCATCCCTGGCACCCAGGGCTGGCCCACAGCCACCTGCCCCAGCACTGCCCACTGCTCCCTGCCACCCCCCTGCCTCTGCTGCCAAACCCAGCACCACAGAAAATGCCTGTATTGACTGAGAGAGCTGCCTGAAACCTTCCACAGACCTCCACACCTGGTATGTCCAAACAACGAGTGATCAGCAAAACAGGAGCTCAACCCAGTGCTCGTTGTTTTGGAGATRTTCTTTGGGTACAGCCAGGCAGGCTGGGCTTAACACACACTCCAGCAGCAAAGGACAACTGTSCAGACCCGGAGCAGAGTGTCCAGGGGAGGCTGGTTTTCATTGCTAAACCCCACAAAAACATCCACAATCAAAACAGAGAAAGGAACTGGGAACAGAAGAATTTGAAAGCCTAAACAAAGCTCAAACCACAAAGTGTTTGAGCATTGTGGGGAAAAGCTGCCTGCCCTTACCTCCTTTTCCAAAGGACATCATGCCATGTTCTTATTTTACCTCCTGCAGCAGTGACAGCCTTCCCAGCCTCACGGCAGCACGAGTGTCTTGCTGAAAGCTCCAAATACCACGGCACAATCTCTGCAGATGCCTGTGCTTGTGCAACACCTGCCTGCCCCAGCGCCGATCGCCTYTGCTAATGCAATTCCTTACTTTTCATGGCAGCACGCCTCTCCAGTGCAGACGGCAAGGTGGGAGGTGAGCCTGGTTAAGCGCTCCTGATAACCTGGAGAAAGACAGCGGCTTGGCTTATTTTCCATTTCAATGTTTCCCCGGAGAAGCTGCCTGGAGGCAAGTGAAAGCCCACAGAAACTCATGCAGTCTCTAACTGAGCTGAGCAGGAGGAGCTGGACATAAACTGAAACTTGTCCRGACACCAAAAACACTCGGCCAAACAGCAACAAAACTCAACTGCTCCCCAGGAYACACACACACAGCCAGCCCAAAGGCTGCCTCCAGCCTCCAGCTTCCCGACTGGAACTTTCCCAGGGGGGCTCAGCCTGCTCCCAGCCCGGCCCCCGCAGATGCAGCGCAGGGATCTCGGTCCCGTTCTCCCTCCCYGCCTTTGGGAGGCTGCCGGCCACGGAGGGACTTGGCTGCCAGACTGCTCGTGCTGGAAACGGCCACGCAGTCATGCTTTTGGAATGCTCCCCTGCTCCTAAGACATTACACAATTATTTCCCCTCCCCGCAAGCCCCCCTAATATAAATGTTTAAGAATGAGCTCAGCAGTAAGGGAAGGGAAGGGAACTTTTTTTTTTTTCCTTTTTTTGAAGAAAACACAGAGCGGCCACTCCGTAAGCAAGGCTGTGCATGGGGACACTGCCGGGGTGCCAGGCTCTGATCCCAGCGACAGCCGCTGCCCGGGACACAGCGGCAAATGGGGACACGCCACCCTCAAGGGATGACACCCTGCAGTGACTGAGGTGCAGCTGACCCACCCAGGGACCCCCACCCAGGCACACCCACCCCACCCAGCAGCTGGGACACCCACCCTGCGCCCTATTCCCCACCCGGGCATGACCCCACAGCCCAGTAACCCCTCCTTTGAGCTCACACCAGAACCAGTAACCCCCACATCCCACCAGTAACCCCAATCTCAATCCCTCCAACCCCTGATCCCAGTTCCCCCAGCTGATCCCATCCCAGTAAGCACAAAGCCCTGTTTCTCCAGACTCCAGCAGCAACTCAGACCCCATCACCACCGGGAACGCAGCTCCCCGAGATCCCAGCGCTGGCCCCGCTCCTTCCCAGTGCCCCCCCCTCCTTCCCAGTGCCCCCCACCCCAGCAGTGCCCCCAGCAGTGCCCCCTGTCCCCCCAGAGCCCGCACCTCTCTCCGCCTGCCCCGTCCCGCTCCCGCTCCGCTCTCAGCTCCTGCCCCAGCCCCGCCGGGCACCGCCCCGTCCGGGGCCGGCTCGGGGCGGAGCGGGAACGGGGGGCACTGCGGGGCTGTGCCGGGCCGTGCCGAGCCGTGATGGGCTGTGCCGAGCGGTGCCG